>JAHWFP010088278.1:0-13660 GCA_023313725.1 Lithobius niger | reverse complement strand
AATATACATTACCTCTACCCACCCTGCCTGACACATACTCCTCCTGGGACCAGCAGCCCGTTCAGCACGCACAAACGCGACCAACACGTTTGCACCTATCATCATCTTACCATCTGTTCATCTGGCACCTTGCAACTCTCCTTGCGACTCTCACCTATCTTACGGGTTCCTATTCCCGGTCTTCACCTTTACGTAAAGAAAACGTCCGCAACAACCGCCATTCATCTACCATAGTAACAATTGAGAGCCACGAAATGTGAAACCAAGTCTAGCGCCAACACTTTTATAGGTGGACTACGTCACACATGCGCAGAAGGATAAGCTACCGAGCTGGCAGGGAAGCCAACACATTCTTCTGTAGGGAGAGATTGCATTAGAGGAAGGAATGCTAGAAATTGCAGGTAATTTATATTTTCGGTTAGGCAGTGCAAACCAAAATTGACCAGGTGCCCCTGTATTTTTATGTTTCTAGTAAAGCAAGAAAAAAAATGGAATTCGTAGCCTACCTCATCGTTCAGATTACTGAACGATGAGGTAGCCGACTACTTTCAATAATAACGGGTTACTAAAGTTTTGCTGCAATTAACCTCGACTCTCTTCGTTTGTAAACAATGCTCTGTTTTACAAGTAAGTTTGTACTGAAGCCACTAATCCAGTTACAATTAACTTTTTCGTATGCGTAAAAAAAATGTGTTTGTTGACCAATCTAATTTTCTACTTATTTCAGGACAAGAGCATTAAGCCCGACATTTCAGTTTATCGAAAAAAAGATGTTAATAAATAAAAGTGTTTATACCCAAATATTTTATTTTTATCGAGATGAAGAGTATTGAAGAGAAACAAACGACCCTGACAGGCTGTGAAGCACCTACCAGAACATGAAAAGAACTGCCTTAATTTGTTGGCCTGTGCAAGCATTTAATGCCTTGGTAACAAAAAGATGGAAGAGGAGCATGTTATAAAAACAATTCCAGCAAAATATGCAACCTTATAATACTTTCCAACTTTAAAAGAGCGTAAAACACAACAGCTCACTCCTACAGTGACAGGGAGATTAGCATCATCTACAAAAGTGATGTCACACAGACCACATTGCGCTTGATTTATGGACAACGAATTAAATATATTTTCCCCTTTTTTCTAAGTTAGGAAAATCTGTAGTGTTAATAGTTTTGCTTTGCTAACTGCTGTAGTGTAACCCTCCAGATCATAAAAGCCTCCTGACACTGTCCTAAACAGAATTCGGGGAATGTATGGCGTTTAACAGCAGTCAGTTCATTACGCTTGGAGTTTAGGATTGTAATGGACACTGGCAAAAGTTTGAAGATGCTTTCCGCAATAACTGGATTGCTGAACAGACCCTGCACGAATTTGGTGCACTCAACCGAAAGCAGGTGAGGGTCTTGGGAGAGAAAACTTCTTGTCGAATCGTTCTTGAAGGTGTGGCAAAGACAACGTCTTGCACAAGAACATTTCTAACAGTATTATGTTGGCTGGTTACAAAAGGTATTAAAATCCAGTCGGCAGGCTCAATCTTGAGCTGTAAGTTATCTACATGTAGTTTATCAAACCACAGTATACAGCATTAGTGAGAAGACAAACAAGGGGTTTGGTACAAGTTAGAGAGAGATCTAGCTTGACTCCTGGTGTGCCCTGACACAACTTGTTTTTAGATGATGACCTCAGAAGAGTTAACCGGGTGAACGGCCTCGTTTATGTCATAACTCCGTTCCACTTGTCGGGGATGGGTTTGCACATACTTTTGGTGAGATCAAGCGCCCACGGATAAAATGGAAGGATTACAATATTATTTTGCTGCAGCTGAGGCTGAAAACATAACTAAAGTTCTTGGTAAACACTATGAAGAAACTTTGCAACAGCCAGTATATACCCGTCAGCCACACACTTTGTCTTTTTCAGCTATCATAACATAATTATTGGCATGTGCGGTTAGCCACAATTATCTGGTCACCAGTGACTTAGTAGATGTACAACCAGCTGATGACTCATTTTCGGCTAAATTGATCGAAGTGAAGCAACGATATCAGTGATGAGACTGCTGCATATGAGAATTATGAAATGGGAGGACATACCTTTCTTTGGGTGTAGTGGGTGGGTGAGACGTAATGCTAAAAAAGGAAGAATCCACGAAGGAAAAAGAGTTTCAACCATTTCAAAAGCCAGCTTTCTACGTAGTTTTTTTTAGTAGTTATGATAATAGCTAGTCATTCTACGCTATAATATAAAAAATCTAAATGCTTCCAGCAAACTTTCTGCAGCATTATTATAGTTGTACAGAAACACTATTTAAATTAACAATCCTATTTTCATGTCATAGTTTAATCCTGGTTTAATTATCTGTTTTAATTGGGTTTAATGGTAATCAAAACTCAAAGTAACCTATATTAATAATCGTATAAATACATTGCGCCCATACGTTAGTTGCTAGCAAGATAAACTTGTTTGAAATACTAGTATAAGTAAGACAGTCTAGCAGTTCAATACTAGAGACTAGTAACAACTCATTTCATGATTGTTCTCCTCCTTCGGGTACTTTGTACTTAAAAATTTACGGCTTAAGTCACTGACAGGTTTAGAAATGGGGGCCTGCGGCACTTCAGTTTCGGTGGACCTCCTAAAAACTTGGAAATTAAAATACACAATAAAACGAACAACTCTCTAAATTTACACTATTTACCTGATAAGTAGTTTATGGTATTTACGTTTATGCCAAGCAAGCGTTACGATAGTTCCCATCATTCTAAGCCTTGTCCTTTGTAGGACAGAGGTATTCAACTTCAAAGGAAATGACTGACCGTATGCAATAACATGGCGGAGTCATTGACTGCATTCTGGTGTCGACATTGTCAAGTGCACCTTTAAGGGATAAAAGATGTTGCCTTTCCAGTAATCTGGAGTGTCAAAGGCAAAAGCGAAGGTAGGCCTACTGGGCCTTCAGCAGTGGCTGACATTGGGGGATTGAAGTTTATGGGGCGGTGCATCGACAACTATGTTGTTAGCGCCAACTTCAGTTACAGTACAGTAGTCCCGGTTGCCTCTGCGTCACACATTACATTATGTCCTACTCTTCTGGAGAAGCTTTCTTTACGAGAGACAAAAAGAAATAAAAAGGGACAATGGCAAGGGAGGAAAGAATGATACAACATTTTTGAAGGAGGGATCCATTGGTCTTTACAATTGATGAATATGGAATTGCTCTTCAGAAGACATGAATTACTCATACATTATATGACGTTACAAAGTCTTGTGAGACAACAAGGATAAACAATATGGGCTCTGGCCAGAAACTTATGTATTGTAGCAAGTCGGTTATTCAAAATGTAAACACGACTACAAGAAATAACGTTGTAAGCAATACAGTGTTACAAGAGGTCATTGGTTGAAGGTGTCTAGTGTCATTGGACGACTGGCTGTCTTCAAATATAAGGATAGCAGAGCAGTAAAAAGGAAGCTTAAGAGTGGTAAAGTGATGGGGCTTCGTATCATTTCCTACAAACCCTCCTTTGATAAAAGAGTGAGAGGGGAATTGAGCAGTAAAAATGAACAATTAGATAGCTACAAAATTAGGATTAGAATAAGTCAACAAGTATTTTAAGAAAACGGGTTATCAATAAATAAAAAGATATTTAGTTTTTAGTATAGAAAGGTATAAACAATTAGTAGGAAATAGGTTCTCCACTTAGATATGGAATGGGGAACAACATGTGGGAGGGACCGAAGGCAACATCAAAGGCCACACGAAGGAGGTGGCATTCCTGTAAGTGTCAATATCGCCTAGGCCCTGGGCTGATATCATGCGTCTTCCCAACCAAGGGGCTGTAAGCAGCTCGTGTACTTCATCACAACCGACTACTGAGCACCTATGCAGTTTTCATGTTCCTGGTACTCTTTGAACTACTATTAGACCCACTAGACGTATTGTCGTAGTTCTACCCACTTCTCGTTCGTCTAGAAGGCTCTGGATCAGGATCAGACAGTTCTAGAGGGTAAATATCGGGACTGCTACGTTGGAAACCAAGAGACCCCAATGAGTGGGTACTGAGACCATTAGATTCGGGCCCAAGCGCCACTGTGTCCCGATTACACTGGATACTGTCGTCAGAAAAAGTTGTTACTGACTGAGTATCACAGTGAAGTGCCGGGTCGAATCATACGGAAAATTCCTAATTGTCCCATTAGTCTCCTTCAAGAACTGAATTTTGGTCGAGATGGATATCTTTACAGTGGGTGGGTTAAATCGTCGATAGGCACGCCTGTTAACATCGTAACCTACGTAAATTCGCTGTGCGCCGGTCATGCCTAATTTCCCATCTCTCAAGAGAGGGTGGACATAATCGTATGCAAGGCATCCAAAATGTTTAAAGATGAACGCATCAGGCACCCATCCCATCCTTAACTGGTATGGGGATACGTCGTCCGGGATAACCTTCACAGTGAGCATTACAGTGAAGTGCCGGGTCCGAATCATACGGAAAATTCCTAATTGTCCCATTAGTCTCCTTCAAGAACTTAATGTCGGTCGAGATGGATATCTCTACAGTGAGTGGGTTAAATAGTCAATCAGGCACCCATCCCATCTATAACTGGTATGGGGATACATTTCCCACGATAACCTTCGTGTACAAGTTGTTATGAAGCATGGTGGCCTCCAGTCAAGCATAGCCCCAAAAGGGTTCCGGTAATTTGGCATCCACAAGAAGAGCACATGCAATGTTCTCTATTGAAAAGTGCTCGCATTCAGATAGGCTATTTTGTTCTGGCGTCCTGGAAGAAGTGCAATTTGCACTTTCTTTGGCCAATAATATAAAGAATTCCTCGTGACGAAACAATTTTCCCAAACGCTTACTCACGTTATTTGCTGTTTTCGTTGCGAGGCGGAAGACATAAAACCGCCGCCATGTTGAAATTTGAGGTGATTTCTAGCTTCTAGCTGCGAGCATGCAAAAGCGAGTGGTTGCGTAAACGTGCCCTTATTGTGGGTCAGCCAATAAATCTCTTTGTCCTTGTTGATAAGCTAAGGCTTGGTTTGTTGTTGAATTGTTCAGCAAAAACCCTGGCACTTCGGAGCAAGGTAGCCGAGGAAACTACGAGTTCCCTCTGTACTGAATGTCAGGCTTCTATCGAAACATTGAAGGGATTCTCGAATAATACTCAAGCTTGAGTTGAGGTTTCCTCTTAACGTGCCGATTCAGGCCTGATTCTCAGTTAATGCGTTACCACTGGCTAGTATTTCTGCCATCAGGCCTCGTGCACAGCGAAGGTAACTTGTTACATCTTTAGATGTTAACATATGAATGGTAATTAAATTCTGGAGCTTAGGCATTTGTTCGAATGGGTCGACTCTTGCATAGTCCTGAACGACCAGTTCCAAATTTCTCTGGCAAAACGCATTGGATGTCGATTAAAAGTTGAGGCCCCATCGTCCTCTTTAGCATCATTTTACATTCCGCATTTCTTTGGTTCCACTCCTGGATTTGTTGTAGAGTGGCTGCCGTGGGGTCTTATGGTGGTCTTGCAGGGTTTCAGGATGCCAGAGCTTTTCTTCAGCTAACCACATAAAGAGTGACTTGCGCACCTATAGGTTTCAAAGCCGGTGAGTATAGGGATTCCCTTACAGTGACTGGGGAGATTCTGGTCGTGAATGCGCCCATCATGATTGATGACTGAAGGCTTAAGCTTTGTTGGACCGACAGCCATATGTTCTGAAGAGCCTTATATATGAAGTGAAGGACGAATGAATGGGGAAGAGGAGCTTGAGATTGAATCGTGAGTCGGTAGGTTTCTTCTGGTTACATCTCGTTAAGTTATCCTCTTCATCTACAACCAAAATGTTAGCGTTTTGCTGACCGTGGTATCGATGAAAAAGATAATGTCTGATGATTTCAGTATGAATAATTGGTAAGATATTGAAGTACAAATCTAACATCGGACAACAAGGTGCAGAGTGTGTTATGGTTCCAATGTTCTCAAGTTCTCCTGGAGTCTAGATGTGTATGGGCTGCAGGTGTCAGATTTGTAGTGATTAGAGGCCGTGAATTGCTTGTCACCATTTGGCTGGCCGTGACCGAGGAAGAAACTGGAATAGAAACGTTGGTCTACAATGCGGTTTATTCTATGTGGGGGCAGACTCATTTCAAGTCGTTGTGATCGTCCCCATTTCCCTAAGCCTTGTTCGTTATAGTCCAGCCACATTCAACTTCATGGCAAATGATTGACCAGACAGAATAACATAGCGGAGTCGTTGACTGTATACCGATGGTGGGCATCGTTAAGTATACCCCATAAGGGATAAAGAATGTCACCTTTCCAGTCATCTGAAGTCTCAAAGGCAGCAGCGGAATGAGCCTTACTGTGCCTTCAGCAATGGAGGACATAGGGACAACATATGTTATACACCGCTGGAGAAGTTTTTTTTTTTTTGAGAAAGAAAAAAATTAAGAGGGACAATGGCGAGGAGGGAGGGAATGATGCAACAATGGCCATATGTTGTTACAATTAACGAATATGGAATTGCTCTTCAGAAGTCATGAAATACTGGTATGTATTATGGCTTTACAAAGGCTTGTAAGAAACGAAGGGGAACAATAAAGTGCTCTTGCCAGAAATTTACGTATTGTGAGAAGTTGGTTATTCAAAACGTAAACACAACTAGAAGAAAGAAGATTGTAAGCTGTTAGTGTTACAAGAGGTCATTGATTGAAAGGTGTTTAGTGCCATTGAACGACTGGCTCTCTTTGAAGGTAAGGAAAGATGAACTGTAATATGGGAGCTTACAAGTAGTGAAGCGAAGTATCACGTCCCAAATTTATTATTGTTACCTTGGCGTATGTTATTGTACGATTTAGAAAAGAAAAAGTAATATACGCATGCTTTTAACATATACTTATCTTTTTATTGCATCTTCAGTTTCAACAGAAACCCCATTTCCTTGGTGGAGAGTTGACCTTGGAGAATTTTATGTGGTGCAAGAACTTGTTATATACCAAAGGCAGGCTTATTATGGTAAGTATTGTTTGCCAAACTTCTTTAATACGAAATTTTCATAATTGAATGAATTCAACCCGATATTTTTTTATGTAAAGCAGAATGACATCAGCAAAAGAGTAACTACTGGATATAACTTTGCTTTATTTCCGTGTAGAACAGGGCGTGAGTATGTTTAACTGATTCTGTCCAGAGCAACGTTTGACCAAATCAGGAGATTGGCTCAACCTTTGAATTTTAGCTAGTACGCTGAAATGAAATTGTTGACCTTGCCAGAATCTGCCTAGAATGCTAACAATCTTATATGTACTTTATTTCCTTGTTTTTGGACCCCAGCATAAATATTTCTGTGAAATAATATGATCCGGAGAAAAGCGGTGGTAGGTTGTAAACATAAGGGAATGACATGCACTGCTGAGAGTAAGGATGGCCTTACATTTCCAACTTGAAATAGTGTTTAAGGTTTTTTCTTAGTTTAGAAGGTTCATTTTTTAGTTGGAATAGTTTTTAATCTTTATTGTATATGCTCTTTAACAGTTGATGTAGTTCTTCATTTCTTATTGATGTATTTGACTACCAGTTGGAAAAAGGACACACACGTAGAACTTTATTTGTTTACTTTTGTAAACATAATGTTTGGGTTTACCTTGCATTTTCATAGATTTCTATTCCGCGAAATAAAATAGTTTCAAGCCAGGTGTTCTAAATTAGTTTTAACATTTTGTAAATTTGTAAAGTTTTATTTATAATAATTACATTTTATATTTATTTAAAGTTTCTTACCTAAAGTGCTTCAGGGTCAGAAACGTGTGAAGTATTATTTCATCCATCAAGTTGTTCCGGCTTGAAATTCCTTAAGTGACTGCGCTGTGTTTTCTTATTCGGTTGCTTCTTTTAAAAAGTCCTAAGTCGCACTTGAAGCGACCAGAGCACCGCTCCTTTGAACCAAATTTACAAAAATTCTTGACAGAATATCAACATATATGGATCTTCTAGTTAGTCATTTTGTATGAATCTACATGCATTTTGTCATTTTAATTAATGTTAGTGAGTTTTAACCTGTAAATTGGGCGAGTCATAAGAGGTTGGTAAAACCACCCATTCTCGCCTTTTGCACCATATTCAGGACAAGGAAACTTATTTGTTATTTATCATTATTAGTACATGTACTTGAATGGTATGTGGCTGTTACTGTTATGACCATTAAATATGGACACCGTGCTTGCGTACACAACTAAAGTTTGAATATACGTTTCAGAGCGTTTTCACGATGTTGACATTCGCATTAGTAATGAAGACATTAGCCTGGCCCAGAACAACACTGCATTTACACCAAATGATGAATCAGTTTGCGTTCAAGACATTTGTTCCAATCAAGCTGGTAACAGATACAGAGACACTTACACATGTAAAAAACGCATTGTTGGGAGATACGTCAGCGTCCAGATTATGAGAGTATGCAGCAAAATACGTAGCGATAAGTGTGGCAGTAAGTCGCAAAACAATTTCCTGCACATGGCAGAAGTGGAAGTCAAGGCTTGGCCCTGGAAGAGTCTTAAAGGTAAAGTTCTTGTAATAAAAACTTACGCACATTGTCTGTGACATCTTTAGACTTTTGTGTTCAAAGATTAAAAACAATATTGGAACACAACCAGCCAGTTTTTGTTTAGTTGTAGCAACATTGTATTTAGTCAGTGGTCCCGGCATATAGAAAGCCACACTTCACACTGCCTGTTTTATTGTAGCATTAGCGTTTGTTTCAGTTAGGGCCCCGAATTTGATAGGCCACAGTTTCCTACAACAATGCATGTCACAGTATTGAGTTTGTTGCTGCTATTATTACTAATCTTGAGAAGATTCAAGCACTTTTTGCGGGTTAGAAGTATAGGTTATTACCCGCTTTCCGAGTACTGAGATTAACAATGTCGAGGCCCGGCCCGGCAGGGGCCGAGCCATTGTTGAGCTCAGTACGAGGAAAGTGGGTAATAACCTACTTATCACCCAGTCGCATTCACCATCATTGAATTGAATTGAATTGATATTGAATTGAAAAGCGCATTCACCGTTATTGTTCTTGCAACATCATCCTTGTTCGCTGAAGTGGAAAACCGGCATTAGGATTAGTTTTTTGTGCAAACATTGTTGCACGAACAGTCGCATTGTCAAGCTTTTTAAGCAAAAGAACGTCAGCATGATTCATTCTTTGTTGTTCGCGTGCTGGCCCTTTGTCGATCTCAGTATTCCAGGCGTGGGATGTAAATACCAGTATTCTGGGCCTGGGATGAAGGTATCAAGCTTGTTGCATTGTTACAAGCATTGTTGTATAAGTACTGAGATCGTCTAAACTGGGTGATAATGAGTTATAGCAAGTATCGTGCACAACAAAGAATGACACTACGTTTCGGAAGATCAACCTCCCATCTTTAGGTGAAAATAAAAATCTTTAAAAACGTATGAAAATTCATGGTACAGCCGAGTCACCGAATCCGTACAAAGAACCTTTTACAAACAACCACTCTACTTTACTTCCGGGTGCCTGTCTGGTTACCCGTCGTATCAACTAGATTGTAGAAATTTTTTTTATAGTTTTATGCTGGACTATGCCTAAAATGGTTGGTTTTTTGTCGATTTGGTGAATCAGCAGATAATACCATGAATTTGCATATGTTTTAAAGTTTTTTATTTCACCTGAAAATGGGAGGTAGACCTCCCGAAACGTAGTGTCATTCTCTTTTGTGCACAATACTGGCTGTAACTCATACTTATTATTACTAATCGGCATGTTCTTCACACTGCCAGCCGCTCGTCCTTTTTGTTAATACTGTGCAAAGAATTAACACACTAGCCCGTTTCATTACTCCCGTCCAAAGAATGATGTTTCTCCCCTAATGATATGTTGCCATGAATAAACGTGCTCACTCTATCGCGTTAATATGATGCACTTTGAACCACTGTCATAATGTCTTACTGCCTTTCCCTGGCTGTGTCCCAAGCCCACGCATCTTCCACGCTAAGCAAAATATATGTATGTATCTTCAGTATGTACTATGCTCAAAACTTCTAACTTTAATTTGCTGGGTGATGATTCCTTTGCTACGTCTGTGATTGTTAGACCAGACTTAAGGAATCCATGAGTGGGGAAAATGCATTGTTTAAACGCCATTGTTGCCTCGCTATAAGCAGCCGGTCGTTGCGGCTGTTGTGTGGCCTTTCGTTGAGCATTTGGTTTACTTTTAAGTCAGTCAGTTTAGTATAGTATGTGATCTAATGGTTTGTAGCCCCATAAGCTCGATAAAACTATCAATCAATCAATAAGCAGCCGGCCAAAATGCTGACAACATCAACATAAACAATGTGGTTGTGATATTGGCTCGTTTCGTTGTTGGTCAGTTTTTGTTTTTTTTTGTTTTAGTTTTTAGAGATCACAAAATAAAACAGAATTAAATGCCCCACGACGGCAAGAGGGTCAGTTTAACTAGACAATTTAGTTGTTGCTCGATGCTATTCTTTTAACAATGTGAATTCAAGGGACAATGTTGGCAGGTCTACTATTTTATATTTTAACGATTGTGCCTATCTTACACACTTTGCTTCAAACTAAAACTGGCGTCTACTTACGGAAATTTGAAAAGAAACGAAGCTGCAGATAAGAAGACGAGCGTTTATTTACTGATAACGGTAGATTGCTTGCTTAACGTAACTGAAATTTGTCAATACGTGCAACAAAGCATTAGAAAAGACAAACTAAAGTTAGCACAATATACTAGTGTAATTTTTCCACGGATTCAGTCAAATTCTGCAAATGGAGGTGTGAGGAGCAACATTATGCTCTCCTCCACCCGCAAACAAATTGATATCAAGCCCGAGAGCCTGCGAAAGTGCGGACTGCATAAAATCTGTATTACTTGGCTACAAAAATGGCGTTTCCTTTTATTGGTGTTAAAGCTGTGTCTCGCACCCCCCCCCCCCAACAAACAA
Source organism: Lithobius niger (assembly GCA_023313725.1). NCBI lineage: Eukaryota > Metazoa > Arthropoda > Chilopoda > Lithobiomorpha > Lithobiidae > Lithobius > Lithobius niger. The sequence continues at coordinate 2,677 of JAHWFP010088278.1, read as the reverse complement.
ATTCAGAAGGCCTAATTGAACCCATATCTTGGGTTTATCTACGGTTACAATTAACACCTCCAACACATGTAGTTTCCTATACCATTGTCCTATACCATTTTACTTTATTTAAATGAAATTGAAAGTTAACTTATGAAAAATAAAATAAATGAAAGCTAAGTTTATTAATTTAATTTCCAAGTTTAGCATGCAATTTTTTTGTTTTGTTTTATTCTCTGGTGGTGACGTTGAAGTCGGGGGGGGGGGGGCTCATCACCCACCCAAGCCCACACTTAGAAGAGTGTATGTATAGTACAATGTTTTTTGCAAGTTTAGGCCAGACGAAATGTAAGTTTACAGACTTCTTCCCAGGCAAATACTTGCAAGCCTCTAATCCCTCTCAAAGCAAAGGCCGTTCGTGTGGCATAATAATGTGGACAATATTACACCAAAATGTTACCACTCGCTGATTTTGGGTCCTGCTATGCGAGTTCAGGGATAACCCTATCGTTCTAAAGTTATTTTGCTCTGCTGTCATACTTGTTTTACTGCGTAGTGATCTGACGAAGATGCCATGTCTGTCACCGAAAATTTATTAAATAAAAGACATGTTTCGAGGAGAAACACCTGTACACACGGAAATTTATTATTTAAATCGTGCTATATACGTTTTTTTTTTCATGTGCAATAGGAGTTAGTAGAGTGCAGGAAGACATGGCGTCGGTTAGGCTATTTAAAAAAAGGAAAGTTGTTTCTCGGAAAGAAAGAAAATATTCTCTGTGTGGGCAGCAATTCTTTTCTTGAAGTTTTATAAGCCACTGATAATGTTGTCAAACGTTTGAATGAATCCATCACCTTACACAGCAAGATAACACATAAAAAAAGCTGGAGTCGAAGGTTTTTGGTGATGCGCATTGCTCGTGAAACTACTTTTGTTTTTTTAAGTGACCATAGTAATAAATTGTCAGAGTGACATCAAGAATACTTCGTCGGCTCCATTGTTGATTCGATGCGGACACAATGAAGGAATAAGTAAGCCGAGACTTGATTGTTGTGAAGCCGAGTACTGCTGCATCGCAACAACGACTGCCCGTCGCATTCAGCGTGACTATTGTCAAGAGTTCGTGACGTCTATTGTTGTGTTAACGACCGCCATCTTCGACTTTAGACGTTGTTCTTTTGCCAACCATCCGCCGCCTGAGATGGTTACTTAACTATGCTGGTCCGCCATTATGGCGTTCTGGCCAATAGCCCTTTCCGTTAGGCCTACCATTCTAAATTCACTGTTTTATGCCAAGTCACCTGTACAAGTGTAATGCTTTATGCACAATACAATATTAATTCATATTGTAAGTCTCTTTTTCCTTCCGTGTCATTCACCACGTAACTTTGAAGATATTCCTCTGGGGTTAGTATTTATTGCTAACAAATGGGCCCGTGGTATCAAAGATCTAGGGTTCAGTTCAAGCTCAGAAAACCTGACGGCAGTGGAGGTGTGTAACGGGAATTGCGTGGGAGGGTTACAGAAATATTATTATAACCATTGTTAGTATTGTTGGCATCGTCTCTCATTGGACGGCGAAAGTTCGGACAATGAGAACGTGCATAACTGACGTGGGTGCCTAGACACACATTAGTGTAGCACGATAAATCTAAACAACGTTGCCAAACAAAATGTTTTCATATCCAATTCACAAAAAAATAAATAAACTGTAAAAACAATTCCAAGTAAACAAGGCAAAAAACTGATAAAGCGGCTATCAAATTGAGAGTGGTTCGGCCCTTCAAAAGAGTAATATCAACACACCTAAACTAACTAAATAAACAAATTACAATAAATTAAAACCAAACCAAAAACCTATAAAGAGGTGACGAAGTTGAGAATAGTTCGGCCTCTAGATAAAAGGTGGTAGCAAAGTGTTGAAAACCAATTTCTTGTTGACGTGGCACTTTATTATACATCTGCACGGTAGTGGAATTCAGTTCCGACAAGTTCCAAATGGTTCGGCCCTTCAAAGGGGTGATATCAACACACCAAAACATTTGCTAACTTAATCGCACTGAATAATACTTTGGACGTTAAATGAAAACTTGAACATTGCTACCAAAAGTAGATTGTTCTAGTTTTCATTTAGCCTTCGAACTATTAGTCGGTGCAATTAACTGGCGAATGTTTTGGTGTGTTGATATCACTCCTTTCAAGGCCGAACTATTTGGAACTTGACGAGTCCCTTTTATCAGTTTTGGTTTTTGATTTGATTAAGAATATCACCAATGATAGGCTTGTCTAACAAAATGATCAGCTGAACTACTGTTGACCCTAACACTTTCCTTGCAGCTAGAGTGAGCAAGAATGCACGGAGGGGTGGGGGGAGGGGGGAAGGAGAGAAATTACAGCTATCAAACGAGCGCTGTTCGGAATCCACTTATACCACCTTTTTCTTTTTTATTCTGTTTATAACAATGGCTTTGTCTAAGAAATATCGACTACGACCTCCTGGCCATAAATTTCATTGTTGGCGACTTAACAATCACTGATGGCACAAGAAACTAACCGCCTAGCAAATTAAAATTAGAAGTTTTGAGCATAGTTCCTAACAGCGGAAAAAGGTTTAAACAACATGGTTACATCATCCAAAAGGCAACTGTGCGATGAGATGAGCTCCAGGAGGGGATTCGGGGAATGTAACCCAATATT
>JAHWFP010088277.1:6729-22014 GCA_023313725.1 Lithobius niger | reverse complement strand
CGTAAAATTTGCATCTATTTCCAATCCAAAGATATTGAAAGTTTGGATTATTCCGTTAAGAATCTTCCTATTAGAAGTCCTTCCAAGAAATCCCCAAAATTGGTCATGGTACTGCAACCTCCTGGCTACGCCCATTTATCAATAGAGGGCTCGTAATACGCATAGATCTGACTATTGGCACAGCATTTTTCCTTGAAATAATATGCAAGCCATTCATCACAACCACATTCTTTGACTAACCTAATTTTGCCTTCCCCCAGCCTGGGCCAGCTGAAAACTGTTTCTTTTGCCTAGGAAATTATATATAACCTGCGAATTTTTGCATTCGTTCCTTGCAATACTGTGTTTCCCTGGTGGTTTTTTGGTTACTTTAAGTCGCCAGCTGCGTAGTCCTTCTCTGTAAAAGCACTTTCGCGTGAAAGGCAGGTATAATTTTTCCTCTCGGTGTTGGGAGAAATCCGTCTTGAATGATTGATAGAGCTTTGTGGTTGTGTCGTAATTCTTCCCAGGTGGGGAAGTAATGCCGTAGTCGTGCTCCCACCAAAAAGCTGCTCAGACGTGTGGTGTCATTGGTCTATTCAGGATGAGCCCCTTGCTCCTGGAGAGGAGTAGCGGCTTCTTCTGTCAGGATTGGCGCTTCTGTTGTTTCGTCCTTTAGTGTTGTTGGTTAGCTTGGAGCGAAGGGCTGGTTGTTTTCGGAGCGACGATATTCGTTGGCGTTGGTCTGATACTTGGTTTTTGGCAGTTGTCATTGGTATTTTGGTGCGAAAAGGGCCTTGTGGACTTGTAATGGGCTTTTGTTGAGAATTTTGTTTGTTTGGCTTTGGCTTCCTGGAGACATCAAGATGCGGGCCAGGCCTAAGAAGCCCGCGAAAGAGGGTGTCAGATTCGTGGATTGGCAAATTACGCAACTGGTACTTGGTTGAGTCATTCAGTTTCAAAGTCGTGTTGAGGGGGATGTCCCTTCAGAGTAAAGTGATGGTGTGTGGCAAAGAAGGCTTCCTGAAAAAGTTGCGAGATCAGCGTTGAAAAGTGCTTGACTTAGGTGGGGGTCGGGCTTGATGAAAGCTTTTCGCACAAAGAGTTTACAGCCGTGTACAGAACGCCGTCTTGAGAAGTGGCATAGAGGCCAAGCCGAAGGCATTTGTCATTGTCGAAAAGGACGTGTGCAGCGATTTCCGCTTTCCACATGGTTGCAATGTCGCCGAAAGGTCTGAAGCACGATGATTCCCGGCCCAGTCTGGACTGCAGCGGCTCCTTGTAGAGTTCTAGATGCTCTCCTTTCCCCAAGATGGACCACCATTGTTGAGTAAGCAAGTGAGCAGCGTGGTGGATTGGCCAACAAGGGAGTGGGGTTTGAAATTCCGGTCACGTAGTGCAAAAACAAAGCCAGTTGTTAAACTACAATTGATGACAGGAGCATCTAAAGATTGGAAAGTTTGTGAAGGATACAATCAGGTACTGTGTCTTCCACCGTCTTGAGGAGGTCCAAAAGAGGAATAGAAGGTTGTCCTCGGCGGCATCATCTGGAATATGTATGCGGCGATCGGGAGGTTTTTCGTTGAGCGGTGCAGGAGGCGGTATCGGGTTCATTCGTTGTTGTAGAACCGATGTAGAGTCACGAATGCTTTCGCTGTCATCCTGGTCCGTGAGGGGTTCAGTTGAACGTCGAGCAGCAGAAACTTCAGTTCGACGAAAAAGCTCATCAGCGGTAGTTGAAGAGGAGCGATGCCTTTTTGTTCCGTGTCGGGTGGCTGAAACAGAATGCTTGTTGCTGTTTTCGCTTGAAGTCATTGCAACCCAGTTTTTCGTGTAATAGTCTCCTTTGACGTGGCAGAAGGATGAGGGTCGGTAAATATGCGATGGCAAAAGTCATGGAGAGCATGGTCCACCAACCGGTTGATTTTGCTGCAGGAAACCGACTTGGGGCCTGGCGGGACGAAAGGAAAAAGAGGTCCAAAGGAGAGAGACAAGTGCTTTTCGTGAAAGGACCCAAGAGATGAGGCACGTCCAAACTTCCACTTCAGTTGAACATATACGTCTTTCGCCGAGCATAGCTCCTCTTCTAACGCAGACCAGCTGTGAGAATGATGTAACTTGGCTAGCCTGGTTCAGCGAGGTTGCGGCAGTGTTGATGATATTGAGATATCCGATGAAAGTGGCGGTGGGTCAGGATGGGTGAGGTCCAAGTCATGAGTCGAAAGATGCAAAAGAGAGTTAGGTCCAAAAAGCCGGCAGCGACATTGGAGTGAGTCGCAGGCACGTTGAAGGGCAGAGGAGAGATCGTTCGGGTAGGGAATACTTCTGGGCTTCTTTCAGGGCTTTGGGCATGATGGAGACGGCTGGGCTCTTCGTAGCGGTGGAACTGCAGGCGACGAAAACTTACGATCTTTGGAGGACGAAAAGTGGGAAACAAAGTGACATGGTGACACGCTGGAGGAAATATGACCTACCTTTTGCGCGAAAGCACTTTTATAGAGGAGCACTGTGCTGCTTATGCGCAGCTGGGTTACACAGCTGGCGGCTACAAGGAACCGAAAAACCTCCAGGGAAACACGGCATTGCGACGAACGAATGCAAAAATTCGCAGGTTACGTCATGTTTACCAATCGGCAACAAGAAAGAGAAGTAACGCCTATTACTTAATACCTAGTAGGACACTAGCATGGCAGGGGCTAAACTGTTAAAATCTGTTCCCCAAGACAGCAGGATGGATGAGAGAGATCGCATCACGTTCAACAAATGCGTAGGGGCAAAGTAGAATCCGTCCTTTATGTAGTGGGATACATGGCAAAATGTGCCGGGTGGGTAGGTGGTTTTATTTATTATTTTGTAAGTTTGTCAAGCATAGACTAATATAAAAAATACCGCACCGTTGAATAAAATGGTTTATTATTTTTTGTGTATAATTTGTAAACCATGATTACATTAAAACGAATGTCAAGGTCAGATGTTAGTTGCCCGATATGACCGATAACTACAAAGGTGAACCCGACTTAGTCCCTAGGCTAAGTGTGGCTCTGAGCAAAAAAGGGGAAAACTGAGTTAAGGTGGTTTGCAAGCTCAAGAAAGGAGGAATGTGAAGAATCACGAGGTTTGTCCCAAGTTCAAAACCAGTCAAGTTCAAAATTTAGCCTGTTTATGAGGATTGGTTTGTGTCAGGTGATTTGAGGCTAAAAGAAAACAAAAAAAAACGAAATTTTGCCAGCCCACCTGTCTGGCCGGCTGAAAATTGTTTCTGTGGCCTAGTAGTAAATATACAATACCTAAAAATTTATAGCATTCTTCCCTGAAGCATGCTTCTCTCACTGGAGTTTTAAAGCTTTTTAGAGACTGCCAGATGCGTAACCCATCCTTCGCATGCGTGAGGATCCTCTATAAAAGCATTCAGGCGAGACTGGCCCGGCATATTTTCCCTCTAGATTTGTCAAGTGGACACTCGAGGGGAGGCAGGATGGGTTCAGGTATTGTATATTTCCTACTAGGCAACAGAAACCATTTTCAGTCGGCCATGCAGGAGGGCCGGAAAAATTTCGTTTCTATTGCTGTTCGGAAATATACAATACCTGAAAATTTGTAGCATTTCAGTAGACCTCGTCAACTTGGGTGGTGGGCACCCTTGACAAGGACCCTAGGGTTACGAGCTGGCTTCCCCAAAAAAGATTACACTTCGCACTTTTATGAAACAGAAAATCTGCAATATGGGTTAATCTATGGAAGTGGTTGTCCGAGATGGAAGATGAGTCATGCTTCTTGTCGGTATCTGTTTCAGTACTTAAGGAGGATTGGATAACATGTCTGGCAGTGATGATGGGTCTCGGACGATGCAATCCGATTTCTTGAGTTTATGTCTCTCTTGAGTGATGGTTTGTTGACTGTCTTCATTGTGAGGCTGCAGGTGAATTTTGGGGATGCCGATGTCACTAGTGGAAGGTTCAGGATGCCGCACGTCTTGAGTTCATGTGTTGTGCCACTAGTGTTGTTGTCAGTGCGAGTGATGCTGCGGTCAGCGGGAGCATGGTGGGCGACAGACTTGAACTGAGTTGTTTTGAGTCTGTGAAGGTGATCCTTAATCCACTCTTGAGAGGGGTGGGAAGAGTGACTGGTTACGACTTCTGGGAGTTTGTAGATATCCGTTGGTTGATGTGGCAGTGTTGTGGCAGTCCTGTGTGCAGTTTGCAGGTGGGGTCCACTGGCAAGATTGAATTTTGCTGCAGCGAGGACTGTATGTCAGTGTGGTCAAAAAATGTGGGTCAGGAAAATGCGGAGGATGTTATGCAAGGGTTCGAAACATGGTCCCATGAGGCAGGAGAGAAGTGTGGATTGGTCCCAGTCTGGAAAGGAACATTGTGTGGATGGGCGATCGACCACGATTGCTTGATGAGGGGTGAGAAGCACTAGTCGTCTTGGAGATGTGTTGCGTTTCCGATTTGAAGGACAGAGAAATGGGAAGGTCCGTGATAGGTGTGAAGGGACCTCTTATTTTGATGAAACCAGCGTTTCCTGTGGCTGTCATGGATTGTGATGATTGGTATGCAGGTTGCTTTGCTTGAAATTCTGGGTGTTTCATTTTCAATTTTTCCTTCTTTGACTCATCACTGCGTCTGTTGAGCACTTGAATGTGGGCTTGCAAGGCTGTGCCGGGTTCAAAAGAGCAGTGTCATATTTGTAAGATTGACAAATTTCCTGATTGAAGGTCTTGAGTACGACATGTTGTGGATTGGTGGACATGCTTTTGTAGATGTCTTGAAATGATGACAGTTGTCGTGAGTGAAAGATACGACCGTAATCTTGGAAGAAGGATGGTGGGTGAGCTTTAAATCAGAATCGTCGCAAAACTCTAATGTTGGAGAGTTTCTGACGACTGGTATTTATCTGGATTGCCCTGTTGTCCTCGGTGAAGGGTAGCTGACGAAGGAAATAACGAGAGGTGGTGGTTTCATTGGTCATTGGTAAGGGCCAACTGTTGTAAAAAGATGGGTGTCAGGAAGTTGCAATGATAGTTGGCTTCAGAGCGGTGGAAGGGTTGGGACTGCGATCAGTAGTTGGCGAAGGACAGGATGGCAGTGGAGCTGTTGAGCAGTAATCAGGCTGTAGCTGTGTTGGGAAAGGTTTCTCAATCGTGTGGAGCCGAGCTGTAGACGAATGAAAGTGAAGGATAGCTGGCTGAACGACTTGCGTCAGGAAACTGAGGGTAGTCGATGAGGTCAACAGGCAGCTTTGGATGATCAGCTGCAGAGTTATGACTGTAGTCAGCCAGGGGCTTTAGGCAGAGCAGGAAGACGGTCCTAGGAAACTGATGGTGTCTTGCTGAAGCTGGAAACTGGAATGGATGTCGGCCACGGACAGCAAGTAGTGAAGGATGAACTAAGGCCAAAAAGAGCTGCAACGAATGCCGTCCAGGGACAGCAGGCAGCGAAGGATGGAAGTTTTAATGGACTGCTATTTTTGTCCACTAGGACAGCAGGTGGTGAAGGACGACTGTGTGCTGGAGTGCAGAAAACGGTTGACTGGGAGTTGCTGGCCGCAAAGATGAAAGTTGGTAAGGGACAGCAGGCAGCGAAAAATGACGGTCCGAAGCAGCTGTAGTGATTGTCAGGGTGGGAAAGCTGATCGGTGAGAGGTGTTCGCTTCCTGTCAATTTTGACGTGTAAGGTTCACCTCGTCGATCTGTGGTGTTGGTACCACATGATGGGTTCCTAAGGGCCTGAACCGAGTTCCCACTGAGACAGTCTTTTGGCAGGTTTAAATGTGTTTCGGCTATCTGTGACTTTTCTTGGCAGATTCAAAGCACAAAGGCTATCTGTAACGGAAGGGAGATACTTTATGTTCTGAATTAGCTGTGATAATGGCTAGTGAGGTACAGCAGGCTGAAGTGGAAGCAACTGTAGTTTATGATGCAAAGGAGCATTGGACGGTTGATGGCGTCCTTTTTTGGTTGGTTTGGATGGACAATGGAAAAATGGTGTAGCAATCCGTAATTTGGATCCATGTAAGAGATGATGACGGTCTTTCCTGCTGAATCGGATGATCTCTGATGCCTGTCCAGAGGATGGCTGAGAATTTGTAATCCAGTCCAGAAAGTGTGAATGACAGTTGGATGATGATGGCGTGTCAAGTGGGGAGGTTAAGCCTAATGTTGAGAAACTCTAAATGATACGGTTGGTGGGTGCATGTTCTTAACTTGCAGACTGTAGGAGGAACGTTGTGTGACGGATGGTCCTAGGTCATAATGATTCAGGATAGACCAGCTAAAGGCAAAGAGGGTGAAGGACGAAGGTTCCTTCGAAGTTTCTATAAATCCTGGCATGGTATAGTCCGGTTAACGAAGGATGTCATATCCGAGGACAGGAACTTTGATGAGGATGAAGAAAACACGTGATGGCTTTGAGATGAGAGATTGTGAAAACAAGGGCGAGTTTGGATGAGGAGACTTGGTCTTGTGTTGACAATCATGGATGACATCCGTGAATCCATGTACTTGATGTTGGATAGGGAAGAATCGTTGTGCGTGACGAGTTCATCGGTGTTCCGTTGAGTTTTGGTGTGGTCCAGTCTGCTTGAACGAGGGATGGTATATCCGAGGACGGGGACAGGCTTGGATAAGGATCAAGAAGCAACGGATGGTTTGAGGCTTGTAAGAAAATTAGTCGGGATTTTTCGTCGACCATGAGTTGTTGCGTTCTGACTTTAGAGTCGTTTAAAAACGGATGCGGAAGCAAGATTACTGTGGGATGTGTCATGTCCACAATTTTAGTTTCATGCTGTGGACAGCTGTCTTTTCCTGCCCTAAGCTTGGTGTTGATTGTGAGATGACAAGGAATACGTAGCTCAATCCAGAGTGAAAGAATGACAAGGGATGATGAAGGCTATTACTGAATGGATGGTTTGGTCTTGTTTTTGAAATGACGGACAGAATGATCCAAAAATGCGAGTGCTTGACTTGAGGACAGAGGCAGATCGTGTTAAGGGTAGTCCACACCATTGATGAGTAGATGCGACTGAAGGGCTTCAGGATGAAGGAAAGGCCATCTTGGATAGCAGTCCGAAAATTGAAAACTCAGATGGGAATGGCGAAACATGGTAAAAGGTATAAAATGTTGGTTGGCCAATCTTGAAAGAACGGTTGTATGCTGATAAGGTTGTTTGTTGGTTGTTGACTTGTACTTGAATTACCGTACAGCACGGTCCATTATGGCGTGGGCTTGAGATGAGGACAAAGGTGATGCTTGTGTGATGCTTGTGCCCGAGTTTGTGGATGAGCATGCTGGTAAACCAAGTGGAATATCTGACTGAGATTGATGCGTCTTCAAAGAGGCGATCTGTGAGAAGGCTTCTTATCTTGGCCTTCTTAATTGAAGACAAAACTGGTAGCCATCGATGGGCGACGGACAGCGAGGCGATGGAGCGGCCATCTTGGATGCTTGGTGTAATCCGCTTGAGCATGCGTTCGCTGTCCGAGAACTTGAAAACTAGGACTGCATGAAATGAGGACGGACAGGAGAAAAAACGGACTGTTGCTCGAAGACAGGACAGAGACGATGAGGACGAGTTGGTAATCCAGTCTTCAGTGTCCGAATGGCTGTGTGATGATAATGTACTTGAATTGTCATGTGGCACGATCCATTAAAGCGTGTACTTGAGATGAGGACAGAGGCAGAACCTTGTTGAGAGAAGGACAGCCAGAGTTCTTGGATGAACCTGATGACAAGTCGAGAGAAAATTCGGACAGATCGATGCAACAACAATTTTCGGATCGCTGGGCAACGAACTGCGAGGTGATGGGGCGGCCATCTTGTCTGCAGAATCGGTCGTCGTTTCTTTGGATCGGGCCATGATGTAGTCCGCTTGAGCGTGTGCTGGCTGTCTGTGATCTTAAAATTCGGACAGCTGAAATCAGGACTGGGACAGAGCAAAGGACGGACTGTTGCTTGAAGACAGGACAGCGATGTGAGGAGAGAAGCGAAGGTAGACGTTTTCCGGCTACCGCTGGAGGGAAAAGATGGCAGGCCGGCCTCGCCCAAATGCTTTTGTAGAGGATCCTCGCGCATGTGCAGGATGGGTTACGCAGCTGTCAGTCTCTAAACAGCTTTAAAACTCCAGAGAGAGCAGCATACTTCAGGGTATCACAGTTTGAATCTAGGAATAAAGCCGCAGAAAAAAGGCCTGGAAAAAGTCAGTAAAAGAAGCCACAGTCAAAAAAGCTGCATAAAAAAGTTTTGGTGAAATACGACCCAGGGCAACTGACCTAAAACCTGACCTAACATGTAACAAAAACACGAAAAACTACAACAAAATATAGACAAAACAATTCGGCTTTTTCCTTAAGCCGTTTTCCCAGTGAATTTCTTCCTTCGGTTGTTTCTTCCAGGATAATTTTTTTTTTCATGTTTTTTTTTTTTTGCCATGTACCTTCAGTTCAAACTTATTAAACGTTTTCGATTACAGCTGATTCTAAGGATGTAAACATATTTTTGCAACATTTTTGGTTAAGTTTAATTCAAGTAAAAGAAAAGTCCTGTGCTGGTTTTCGAGACGTAGCCCCGCCTAACACTGGCTGGTTTAAGTGCACTTGGCTGCGATTTGTTTTTTAAATAAGATTTCTCGTAGTCTGGATTTTTACGAATTTGGAACTCTTTGCTCAGACACAGCAAAAAAAAAATGGGAGAAGAAAATGGGAGTTTGCACACTATAAAACCAAGTGGCCTAAAATAAACATGTTTCAGACAGACATAGAAAAAAGTGTGTGCAAGTTTTAGCTGAAAACCACACACATATGTTTTACAAAATTCGATGGGTTCCGTAGACTTTCACACTATTCAGATATACTTTAACTTTTTTTCCCATGAAGAACGACAGTGGATTATTTCCCTTCCCCCCCCCCCCCACCCCCCCCTCCCCCCCCCCCCCCCCCGATATTTTTTTACGCATACGCAAAAAAAGCAATTGAGCAAGTCATGGCCCAGTCCTAAGGACGTGGGGTTATATGAGGCTGTCAGAATGGGAAAGGGTGCTGAAAATCCTGCCCATCTCAAAACTGATATGAAAAAAAAATCGTAATCCTTTAAATGCAGTTATTTTCGTAAGATCAGACTTTTTGTGTACACTTCGTAGGGGGTGTGTCTGTAGAGAATTCAATCTACTCTTTAAAACAGCGAAAGGAGTGAGGTGCTAAATGAGCATGACCGCCGTGTCCCCGGAAACCTTACAGATGTTCCCCGACAAACATTTTACTATTGCCTGAGGGGGGAGCATGCCGTAAGTGTCACAATGCGCGTACATCCTAGCAAATGGTTCCCTGCCTGACTAGGGCCGGATTAAAACTCGTAGAGGCCTGGTGCTTATTGATTTATTGTGGCCTTATTCCCCCCTCCCACCAAAAAAGGAGTTTTCTTTTTTTGAACAATAATTTCTTCCTGTAAAACAGTAAAAACAAAACAAAAATGTATTTTAAATAGTACCGTTTCGTGACCGTGAAGCACCCTTGAAGCCCTTTTCGGTCTGTAGCCTGGTGCTTCAGCACCCAAAGCACCCCCATTCTGGCCCCGTGCCCCACAAATTCCGAGACGAGGCAACTAACCTAACCTAATGATGCCCCAAACATTGTTCCTTGCATGAAACTCATTCCCCACCTGGTGAAATTCAGTCGAAGTTGCTTAACTACCTTATTTGACCTAATCTGTAACACCACACTGGAATCCTCCCTTGTTTTGGATTTTATTTTTTCTGTGAATTTCACGTAAAAGTTAGGGATAGGCTAATTACCACTTTTCAATGTAAGTGTAACGTTTTAACGAAAATAAACAAATGGCTTATTAGATTGTGTAAACGAAAATGCTTACGTTTAAAATGTGTTGCAAACATCTCTGCACTGAGAGAAATGAAAGGGCAGCGAGTATAAACAAACGCTGATCGTAGCATCCGGGGATGGCAGTCAAGACTAGTGTGCAGCCATCTACACTAAAAAGATCACCAAAAAAATGTTAAAACTTTTTTGTCTAGGTGGCTGCACACGTCTTCACTGCAGTCCCGAACGCTATGACAGGCGTTTGTTTACAACGCAACATGTGTTTTATGCGTGTGTTTGAATATTAGGGCTAAACACATTTGACGTCCAACACTACAAAACCGTTACCTTTCTGTCTAAATCTGTCTAAAACGTGTTTAACATATTTTAAAACAACCGTATTTACATTGCGTAAATTCTTCTCCAGTGGCGATTTTTACGTAGTCTATTCAAGTGGGAGAGTGCGTGGCACACCAATAACAGACGGTTACCCCTTCATTACGGGAACGAAAACGATCTTGGTAGTTCTACACTGGAGTTTGAAGCCAGCCAGTCGATGGCTGAATGCATCGCATCGCTGTATCCTTGATGCCTTGCAAACCACACAAAATCTTGGTCGGGTAAAAGTACATTCGACCTCTGATTGGCTGTTGTGCAACCAAGCTTCCATTGGTGGAAAAAAAAACGAAACCGAAACTCCCCACCGGTAATGATAAGTTGCTAGTCCAAGCGCTTTTTTTAGTACGTATTACAGCCGCAACAGGACAACGTGCATGGCCCGTAAGCTAGCGACGAGCGCCGGAATCCATTGTAACACAAAAATGATGGTGACTCCCACGTCCTAAAGGACGTGTATATAATGCGATCCTGCCTACACTAACTGGAGGTGTATCGTATGGCTGTGAATATAGTTTCATTTTTGGATAGAGCTAGTGACAAAGATGTGCCTATAGCTTTGTAGTGCATAAATTACTGTATAAATTTTTGCATAAAAATAAAAATTCGAAACCACAGTCAAGAAGAGCTACAGTTGAACTACAGTTGCAAAGATATTTCTTAATGTTTCGTTGATACTTCAATGAATTAAAAAGTGCGGGCCAATAACTAAAGTAGTTATTGACGCGGAGTTTTCAAAAAAAAAACACTGTTAGACCATATTTTCTTCTGGGTCAATAACTCATAAAGTGGGTATTTAGTCCAATTATTTGTCAGAATGTACTGCATAGCTAACCAATTGGGATGTTACTGTGCGTTAATAGTTTCTAATGTTATAACCAGTATTTAAATTGAAGTCAGAGAGTCTAAACTTGGCAACGTTCTAAGGGCAACCAGTGTCAGTCATATAAGAAGCAATGATGGAGAAATAAAGCAACGTTTTAGTACCAAAATTTATATCTCAAACTCTTGCTTCTTAAGACGACGTCTGCCTGAGAGTAAAGATCCAAGATGAAACGTCTCTACAAGTTTTCAGAAGTCGGAAAAGGGTACAATTAAGGATTTATTTCCAAATCTGCAAACGTTGTGGAATTGACGAAATGAAATAACCGCTCTTTATATCTCGTGTTTGTTCATTGCATAATGCTTTTTTCATGAGCGTCATCAGTTACTTAAGGTTCGAGCAAGATTACCTCGATAAAGATGTCATTACTCAACCGAACTCACAACCCTAATGATCTCAGGGGTTAAAATAAGTCAGCGGAGTAGCACTGTAATGGAGCAGATAAATTCAGATACAGAAGTAATGAAAACGATGCCAGCAATTAATATACCACTTAGGATATTTAACGACGATGACAGCTAAACTGACTCATTTCACCAATATACCTGTGGAGTCCTTCTCTCTTCTAATGAAGCTGCAATAAGTATACAAGTAAAATTGTACATACATGCATTTCATTTTAATAAACGAATTTGTACAATGTTACAATAAATAATGAGTGATGGGTGAAGTTTATTCTATACAAGAGTGTAAGCTGTGTTCAGTAAGTGAAAACCTTGGTATGTCAAGACACAGATAGTAGAATAACAGTACTTGAATATCCGACTTTTAAAAACGTTACTGCTTTTGAACTCTTTTGGTAATGAATGGTTGTCTATCACACGAGGAGATGCTCATCCACAACTGAAACCAGAACTGGCTAGTGATACAAAGTACCAATGTAAGACCAATGTATCTGGTATGCGAACTGTAAAAATCTGTGAACAATAATAACTTTATTTTGTTTTTCTCATATTTGTGTGGGATGGCCTGTGGCAGTTCTGTTTGTTGGCATACAAATGCCTAAAGCTAAGTGAGACAACATCAACTGAGCAAGTGTTAGCGAGCGACCCGTCTAGTTTTTGTGTTTATTGATGTACATTTTACGTGTACCTATTCTTCTTGTGAAACAGGTTAGAAATAATTACGATAAAGGTGTCGTTATGATGCAGATATACCCGGATGCCGTCACGGCAATTTTTAAGGAAATTGGTTGAACGGATGTTGTTGAAACAATGAAAAACAATAGCCTGCCCATTATTGAAGTATTCATTTTCGCGGCGCTCATATGAACACAGTTGGGATCATCCATTGTTCTTGCTTGTTTCCAGTTAAGAGGATGGTACACAATTGTTGCGCCATGGACGGCTCATTGCTCATTGGTTAGTTTTGTTCATTAAAAACCTACAGTGGTATGTTGATTTATTTACATTTACGTGTACCTCTTTTTTTTTTTGTAAAACAGGTTATAACATATTTTAATAAAAGTGTCGTTCAGATGCAAATTTACCTGGATGCCATTAAGGCTTGTTTTAAGGAACATTGGTTGAATGGAAGTGGTCGAAAAAGTGAAACACAGCAGCCTGCCCGTTTTTGAAGTATTTATTTTCGCGGCTGTCACCTACAGGTTGACTTGGGAACATTTGTTGTTATTACTTGTTTCCAGTTGAGAGGATGGGAACCAATTGTTACGCCATTTAGGCAGTTTGCGGCCCGGCAGTGTGGTCAGTGGGTGGATGGCTGGCTATCTATATAGCCGTTACTCAGGAATGTGGCCCGTGCGGCCCTCACTAAATTCACATACATATCTTTAACACCAATAAACACACATAAACACAATGGTTAAAGTTTCATTCCTCTATAATTAAATGTCTTCTTTTCGAATCCATTCCCTGTCAAGGCGGGACGAACACCAAGATACAACCGAAATTTTAGATTTTAAGGTGGGTAAATTCTCAAAAACTGGGGAGGTATGGGTATTCCTATTATGAAAGTTTTGTGTCTCATTAGTTTCATTAAAAAAATAAATATGAACTTTAGGTTTTAAATGTAGAGCCAAACAGTCCCCGAAACTTGCCGTTAGAGTGAAACTGTTGTACTCCCGACCCTCGTAGCTATGGATTTGGGCCATTCTTCCGGGCCAGTGGGCCAAAACGGCTGTCAACTCTTGGTATCAAATACTCAGCCAAGAAAGAAGATGAGCGCACAAAATGATACAGGAAGGCACACAATTAATAACAAAAAAGGTGAGCCTTTCCTATTTATATAGAAAAAAGCATCAATAGCGCTAATATAAACATTGGTTATTTATTGAAGCGCTTGTTTCTTCATCGAATCTTTTACATGAGTTTCCGGTGTCTTTAGAGGAGTGGTTAGTGACCTTTTGGCCCAGGGAGGCAAAAGTCTGAGAGGCAGGAAGCGCCGTTAAATGAAATACGGGTAAAATAGCAAATTAAGGTTTCAAGTTTTATTGGGAAAAAAAACGAAAAAGAAAATATTCAGTGAACCCTATAAGCTGCTTCTAATAAATCCGCCTCTGAGAGCATCACACAAAAATGTACTGAATTCTGCTTTAAAAAATCCATTACTAATGGAAAGAATGTTTCAATATGTAAATACATTCTGAAGATGCAACCAAACCAATAAAAAATAACCCTGTAACTGTTTACGGAACTCACTTCCTGTCAGGTGGTTCATCACCTGAGCGATACTACAGCGGTTATCACCTGCCAGATTCTGGGGTACAGTTGCATCCATCTGTGCAATACTCCTGTGTCAAGATTGGAAACCTTCAGCTGTCTTATTAATTCCCAAGGTGGTAAAAGGGGGCACAGTGTGTGTACATTCCTCACGGCCTAAAACCCTATCTTCCCAGTCTGGAGTTTAAGAAGGGATCGCAGGATTTAAATTGTGACACCTGGGTAGAACATTGGCGTGCTACAAACACGGTAGAGGTCTGTGGATCAAAGATGTCTCGCCTGGTTAAGGGCTTACATAATCTGTAGATGCGGCTAAAGCAACTAAATGGGAAGGGCATGTAGATTTCCTCCTTACTTCATTTATTCTACTTCTTCTGGAATAACATGGGCAACTTACTGTCGTGACTCCCTTTCTCTGTCTGTCTTGGCAGAACGGAAAGTCGTCACTTATGTTCACACCTTTGGTTGTTGGACTGACTGTATAAGAAGACTGGCTAAGTTATGGGATGGAATATATTGCCTGGTAGACATCCTACATGACTGTTGATAAAGCCTGTATTGTGGAAGGTACGGTAATTGCGTTTCTGGCTAATCATTGTCTGCAGATAATACTGAGTAAAGTCCATCAATACCAAGGCAGGTAACATCTTGCCTGGTTAAGGGAGTTCCATGTTGATTGAAGAACTAATATGGCAGACAGCCTCCGTCTTGTTTTTTCCTACTGGCTCAGTTCAAGCATTAGCTGAAACAACTCAAGGAATTGTCACGCTCCAACAACAGTTGAGGGAAGAAGAAAAAGGTAAACAAGGCAATCCAACAATCCAGGTGCCAACAGTGAGACGATAATGCCTCTGTCAGAGAGGTATTAAGGGAGTTTGTCTTTAACAATAAAGAGAAAATAATGGTTACAGAAAAACTTGATGCCAGGAGTGGTTAACGCTCGTTTAAACCCTTTGAAAACCTTTTTTTGATGCTCATGGTTGATAACAATCTAAAGAGAGAGAGAGTTAAAGATAAGAGGAATTCGATTATTAGCACAACATTATACTTTGTTACAGATCCACTTACGGTTATTTTTCCTCAGTCAAGGGATTGTTGTTTTTTTAACTTAAAAGAGGTGTTTACAGTATTTTTATAACAGAAGCAAGAGTTGCTTGATATTAATGTTGGCTTAACATTCATAGGCACAAGTAGTGTTACAGGTAAGATATTTTGTGCCTTAAGGTGCCCTAGCAAACTTACAATGTTTGGAGAGGAAGCATGGTTTGGTAGGGTGTCATGCCCACAAAAGGTGGGTACAGATCCTGTATTATCATAACTTGTGTCATGGGCGTGATTCCCTGTCACTTCTCTTTCACAAGTCCATACAGGAAGCAATGATCTTGGGCTGAAATTGTTTTCTAATACTTAGATGGTGTAACACCAATAAAGTTTCATATTTAACCTTTATAACAAAAAAATATGGATATAAATTACCGAGGCCAACGGAAAAAAGGCACGGCCATGAAGTAAAAGTCACGGGATGTGACGTTTTATGTTCT
>JAHWFP010088276.1:0-17570 GCA_023313725.1 Lithobius niger | reverse complement strand
CTTCATCAACTCCAGCAACACCAGGGAAGACTCTGCAACCCTCTTCCACAACTTTGACCCCGCATTCTCAAGCATCGTGGTTATTCTTGCCGGTAGATCACTCCTCTGCCTCCCCAACGTCTTCCCTCCTCCAAGAAACTCCGTCGTCACCAGTGCACGAAGACCAAGCTCTTCAAATCACAGAAAACACTCCTGAATCCCCTCCCGTTCAAGAGGATGAAAGTGCTCTTCACCAATAGGGGAAGAACAAGCGGCGCTCCCAAATCTCGCACCCTTCACCGAAAATCTTGTTGCCGAAACTCCATTCTCCAACACGCGTATGTTGATCACAACATCTCCCCTGCTAAGTCGACAACCCACACGGAACTATCTGACGTCGAACCCACAACAAACCTTTCCGCAAACAAAGAAATTCCATTGTCTACCCCACTGTATGGACTAGACGCAGACAGCAAACCAGACCTCGACTGTTCCTGGCTTTTCTCGACCATGAAGCATAAACTCCGCCTTAACAAACGTGCTTCAGCTCAATTCATTGTAAACTTTGAAAACGTCAGGCCACTCATCGACGCATTCAACTCGCACCAGAAGTCTCAAGAAGATATGATTACCTATCTTCAATCCCGAAATGCTCTGTTAAAAGTTTCCATCCTTCAACTTTTCGGAGAATCTGTTAATCAGTGATGAACAAAGCCCTATCCGATCATGCAGACGCCCCTCATCTAGGGCTCAACGAACTCCTTTCTTTCTCGACTTGGTCCCCAAGACCAATCACGTTCTGCAAGCCCACGCGACCATCTTACAAACCCCCCAAGTCGCTTCACCCATCCACTTCTGGCAATCAACCCTTCCGATCCAAGAATCAAGCCATCTCTTCCTTCCAGACCCGTGGTCGTTTCAGTAGATCCTGATCTCCCACAAGAACAAAATTTCGACAACTTCGACGTTGCACACATAACCAAATCTCCCAAACCTGGCAGAGCCTAACTTAAACCACATTAGACAGCTCGGTGCATGCCTTTTCTCTCTGGGCAATTTGGTAATGCACCCTCTTTCCAGCCTCTACTACACCCAAGCCTCTCAAATCTCATACCATCAAACCACAGACCTTCCCTGCGACCTCTGTCGACACAAGGTGAAGGGATACCATTACGGCATAAAGAACTACCCCTCCTCCATGTAGTGCATTAAGATCGCCGGCCTTCATCATCATCAATCCTCAAAAAAAAAAAACTTCTTTGAAGCACACAAGCAAATCCTTTCAACACCGACGCCGCCCATGCCCCAATTCATGAGGAAACTCGTGTAATATATCATCTTCAAACAGTGCCACTCCAAGGGCCGCAGACTGTCCAACCTTCACTTGCCACCCTAGGAACCACACATCAACATTGCAATGAACTGGCCGGCATCTCCTTCCAATCCAACAACTCTTAGAACCATCATCAAAAAAAAGGGGGAGCGCGCCCCCGAAATCCCAATTGATTCACTCCCCCCATTCTTAAACCCAATCATTGTACATAGGACTTAGAAGGAAGGAAGGCGAAAATTGTCATCGAAATCCAATCATCTTAGCAGAAAGACCTTAATCTACATATAATCCAGCAAATGAAGTTCTCCTGAACATCACCAAGTAACCCAAAAAACGGGTAGGCCCTCTTTTGTTTCTTACAACCTTTAAAAAAAAAAAAAACAGAAATGACAATTAGTGGTATCATGAAAATCCCTGTAACTCCGCTTTACACATTTTCATGCATCCACAACTCATCCAGCCGCTTCCATCAGTACCCCAGGGTCAAGCTCAAAGGTGCCCGCCACCTAATTTGGCGAGGTCAATGTAAAAAATTGACAGGTATTGCACTTTTCACAGCATAAAGAAAGAACATTTTGCCGGCCCCCAGTCAGGCCGGCTAAAAATGGTTTCTTTTGCTGAAAAAGTGCAATACCAAAGGGCCCACCACCCTGCCTCCCCTCTTGAGTCACCTTTGGGCAATCTTGAGATAAAGAGATGCCATTCTCGCCACATCCATCTCTTTAATAGGGAGAGCAAGGATGCTGCCGGTGTGAAAAAATGTGAAAAATGTGAAAATTTGCCAGTGGTAAAATAATATGTGAAAAATGTGAAATGTGAAAAACACGAGTGTTGGTGTGAAAAAAAAAGGCAAAACGCACAAACGAAGTAAAAACAATCAAATTATTCGCCTAATTCTGGGCCCGGAATTACGCAGGCGTGTTTCTGATTACAACACACAACAAAAAATTGGTTGGTTTTCGAGGGGGAGTCGCTTTGAAGTCGCTTTCCGTGAAATAGAGAAATTACAATGGTTACTGGAAAAAAAAATTTTTTAAAGAAATGTGAAACTGGTGATATATGATAACGAAGAAATGGTGATAATGAAAATGAAAGTTGGTAAGTGAAAAATGTGAAAAAAAAAAAGGCATGTGTGTGAAAAAAGTGAAACAATGAAAAGCAAGCGGGTATATAAAAAATGTGAAAAAAATAAAAGTGGGAATGTGAAAAAAGCTGGTACTACCGGCAGCACTCCTGGGAGAGCTGCGCATGCGTGGGTGGGTACGGAGGCGGCCGTCTATCTTTGAAATCTCAAGGCAAGGAAGCATCGTTGGGACAACAATGCAAAAAATTTACAGGTATTGCACTTTTTCAGCAAAAGAAATCATTTTAGCCGGCCTGGCTGGAGGCCGGCAAAATGTTCTTTTTATGTAGTGCGTGATTCGCCGTACCACTCTGCGTCTTCATTTAAAATTGCAGTCTGGTATTCCTGGACCCTCGCGCTAACCCGTCTTTTTCGTTCGCCAACATGCCTCTGTCACATCCAATACTTTAGCGTACACTGCTGAGTTGACACGTGGCACGTTGAGAAGAGAAGGAAATACTGACGTATCTTGCAGGGGTGGTATTACAGGTAAGTCATGATTGGAGAGTTGTTTGTTTGTTGGGGGAGGGGGGGCTGGGGAGTTGGGGTGGTTTTTGACCTCGTCGTGTTTCTATGCTTCAAAGTTGGAAGTGTGTGATCTCCTCGGGGTGGCACAGGTAGAAACTTGCCGCACTTCTCGACTCTTAATTGCGGGTCGTCAACCGTGGGGTCATCAACTGCGGGTTCCGTATTTGTGGATAGGAAAGGTTTCTTCTCTTGAAGCCTGGTTGGGTGGGACTATCTCAATTGGCGGTTCAACGTTTTTCTATTGATCTTTCTCATTGGTTGGACTCGTTCGTGTTTTGAGCAGGATCCGGAAGTTAGGGGGGTTGCGCTCAAAGAGCGCTAATTCCGTTCTTCCTCAAAACTTCTTAGATTTTTCGCTCTTTCACCATTGTAGGTGATGACTTCGAGGAGTTCTCACGGCTGTGGTTTCTCTCGGGAGGTGTATCTAGTCGAGGTGTCTCCATTTCCTGGGATGAGCGATTACCTGGTGGACTAAACAAGGCCGGATATTCAAGAAGAAGTAATTTCTATTTTGCCTCGCATAGTCTACCTGCAATCTCAAGCCAGATCTCCCTTGCGGAAGGAAGACCACCCCCAACCGAGCGTATACATATAAGTCATCATCAGTCATAACCTACAACGGTGAAAAGACCGAAAAAGTCTTGAGCAAGAACGGAATTAAATGCTATTTGCATGAACCCTCCTAACCTCTGAGCACTGCTCAAAAAACTGAGTACCACCGGTAGCAAAGATGAGAAAACCATTGAAACTCCGACTCTGATAGCTCCCACCCAACCAGGCTTCAAGATTAGAAACCTTTCCTGTCCACAAATGGACAACTCGGTCCAACACATGGACTCGACTCCCGTTGATGACCCAATAGTCGAGCATCGGGCAGTGCTCAGAGTTTCTACCTGTGCCACCCTGAGGGGATCCCACACTTCCAACTGTGCAGCACAGACACGACGCGGTCAAAAACCACCTTTCAGCCTCCCACCAGCCAGTTGTCCAGTCTGCCCAATCAAGATAAACCTGTAACACCACCACTGCAAGTTTCAACGTCGGTGTCTCCTCTTCTCAACGTGCCATTTAGAAGAGTTAGTCAAGTTAGTAGTGTACGCTATACCCTGTTCGTTGGTGAAACGGAAAGACGGGTTAGAGGGTCTGAGAATACCGGTATGCAGTTTTAAATAAAGACGACCAGTGGTGTTGTAATCCACACACTTCACACACATGACATAGACTGGAACAGGACTAAAGTTCTCATGAAGTCAAACACCATCCGTGAATCCCATCTTCCTGCCCTGCAAAATATCTCCATCCAGTTTTTCAAACCGCGAACATCCTCATTAATGAATATCCCACCAACGTGTGTCAAATTGTGGCTGAAAACCCGATATCCCAGCTGACAGTCATTAATAAAAATCCTTCCTCCCCAATTACTGTGACAAGAGGGAGCCACCATTGCCTTGTCGTGAGTTAGTGTAACGATCGTACCAGTTTTGAATTGTATTTGAACTTTTTCTCACGTAAATTCTAACATAAATTCGCCGCTGAATTTGAGAAGTTAATGACGTTTTGGTTAATGTGAAAGGTTTTCTGTACAATTGTGTTTAAACCAAAATAAAAACATGAGCCTGTCGACATTGAAGAACATGACACAAATCCCCGATATTTCCAGGTTATTGGATGGAAACAGACGACTTCTCCTGTACTCCAATTCCCTTAACGACGCCCATCTTCGGGGACTTATCGTTGGCCATTAGGCTCTTGCAAAAACAGCATGTCCTCCTGATAAATACAGCTGCCCTTCATACGCTCATTGTGATCTTTAGGTGTGGTGTGACCAGAACTTGCCTGCCGACTAAACCGACAGTGAAGTGCTGAACTAACTACTTCTGTGAAGATCAATGGTCAATAGTAAGGCTGTACCGAACTGATTTAGTCAAACAGATTTTGGCAGATTTTGTGCTGATCGCCATAAGTCGGTTCGGCGAACAAAAACCTACAGATTTTCGATTTTTGCCAGGCCCTTGACAATAAATAAATATTCTGTTTCACCGCATGTTTTGTTACCTTTGTTTTAATTTAAGCTAGGTCTACATGTTGTACATTGTGTAGGCTAAGGTTAATAACAGACAAATATTTACTTTTTTGGGGTAAAAAAAATGTATTGCAATGTTTGTATTAGCCTACAAATTTGTTAGCCTGCAAGTTTGTTAAAGCCAGTAACAAAAATTGTTTAAAATCGGTAGCGATCGGTTCGGTTAAATCGGATCGGTACACCAATCAATTTGTGGCTGATCGGATCGGAATCTGTTCGTCAGAAAAAATGCTGATCAGTACAGCCCTAGTCAATAGCATCAAAGCGGTGAATTCAAAAAAGAACACGAAGCTTTTACTTCTGATGAAGGTGGACGGGGACTGTCATTTGTATTGCTTACATCCATACGTGACCGTTTTCCACCGAAAATTAAGACTACCCATTTTGTTTGTCTTTTTGGTGTAGTGTTTATTCTTTTTCTAATTGTATAGTTTTCCACCGCAGTAGTTGCCGGTTCCCGCTATTTTCAGAAAGCTGATTTTTTTTTTCTAGTTGTCTTTCGGAAACAAACATTAACTTTGAATTTCAGCATTCCATCCCAAGGATGCTTTCTTTCGCTGGAGGATTCTTAACTCTATTGATTTGCCCAGCTCCGAAACCCAAGTGCGCATGTGCGACACACTCCCCTTTAAGAGCGTCTACCTATGGAAGGCGGCCATCGTTTTCCTTCCAGCGTGCACCTGTACAGTCACACTTTTGTTTTCTTTTCTGCTTCACTTCACCCACTTCGCTTTGCCTTCGCCCAATCATGTCTTCCGCCACCGGTGACGGTCTTCTCTCATGACTTAATCTTGGACTACTCCGAAGGACTCTTCCAAACATGGCTTTTTCTTTCACCCGCAAGTCCTCTGCCTGTTGACCCGGACATTTTGTCAGCCTATTGCCGTCTTCCGCTGCGGCTTCGATGGATCATCTCACCGTATCAACTTCGCCTTGCCGCTGCCGACTTGGACGTCACTTTTCACCGTCCGCCTGCCGCTTCGCCCTTCGCTGCTGGCACTTTGGCTCCCGTTGTTGCATAACCTAACGCCATTTGTCTGTCTGCCACGCTGCCTGCCAATCGACCAACCATCTGCTGCTCCGTGTGTGCCCTCACCACCGCCCCCAACATCAATAACATTGCAAATCCCAGATTAGGCTTATTCTGTTGTTGCGCCAGTCTTCTCATTAATCCTGTTCGTCTACGAGTTCAAGCCTCTTGATGTCGATGAGGTGAATTTTTGACATATCACTCAAAACGACACTGTTTCCCAGATTAGGCTTAACCTGTTGTGTACATTTTCCTCAATCTACTTCACTCATTGATGTACCAGCCCGTCTTTTATCCTGCACAACCGGCAGTCCTTCACTGACTGCCGCTAACTGCTTCCTGTCGATGTCAAAGAATTGAGTTTTCTGCTCCTTCACACATATCGACACTGTTTCCCAGATTAAATTAGCCTTAATATCGTTGTGTGCCTTTTTCTCAATCTGCTTCAATACTTAACGTGCCAGCCTGTCTTCCATCCTTCATTGTCTGCTGCCCCTCACTGACTGCTGTTCACAGCTTCCTGTCGATATCAAAGAATTGGATTTTCTTCTGCATCACACAAATCGACACTGGTTCCCTGATTTGACTTCATCTGTTTTTGCTAACATTGCCGTTATGTGCCTCCACCTCCTCTCATGACTGCTGTTTGCTACCCTCCCGTCGATTTCAAGGTTGGATTTTTTCTGCATCATTTGAAATGGCACCATTCCCTGCTATGGTTTCATCTGTCCTTGCGTGCAATTTCTCAATCGGCTTCAATCATTGCTGCACCTGCCAGCCTTCAATCCTTCACCTCCCACTGGCCTATTTCGCCAACTTCACCGTCCATGTACCATTTGCTGCCCACCACCGTCAGTACTTTTAATCTGCTGTCACTTGCAGTCCCGTCGTGTTTGCTGCTGACCTTCGCTGGCCACAATCGGCGGCGCACTTTTCATTCGCTCACCCATCTCATCTGTGGCCTTCGTGCTGGTTCGTCATTTTCAAACCTACGCACTTCGCTCACCATCTCATAAAGCTCATCTTGTTCCTTGCCAAACTCTTCATCTTCGCTTTGCTCAACCGCGCCGGACGAACCGCCTCCTCGGTCTTACCCAGTCTCCACGGAAAAGCAGTCTACAACCTCCCTGAACCACCATTTACCTTGGTCAACATCTTTCCGAGCTCACCGGCTCCAATCCCAGCTGTTGCCCATCGCCACCGGACTGCTTCGCCCGTCACCGGTAGTTCAAGGGCCCTCATCGAGCATCCCCCCTTCTTCTCTGCTGCCCGGATACCCCATCATAAATGACTCAACGCTCCTATTCACCGACAGCTTTCACCTTGAAAACCATTCACCTGCCTCGGTCACGTCTCGCTTCATCGCCAAACTTCATCATTCAAAACCCTCACCAAAGCTCATGAACCTGTCACTCTGCCTTGAAGAGTAACTACTTCGCTCGAACGTTGCCGCTCTCCGAACCTTTTTCTACACCGGCGGGGGTTCAACCGGTTCCCGCCTTGAGGTTAAACCGGTTTTCGCCTCTTGACGACGCCATGACCTCAAAGCTGACTGACAGCCGCTGTTCCTAGCCAGCGTCTCGTCCATTCACATCACTTCTCATTCCTCCCGTCCGGCTTTGCCTTAGCGCCTCGGCCGGCTTAAGACATTTCCACAACCCTCCCCCGCTTAGCAAGGCCACCAAGCAACCTCACATCCCACAATGCCGTGCGGCGACTAAGGCAGAAAAATCTCACCAGCGTCTCTCTTCTTGCGACATTTTCAATCCCACTTCATACTCACATTCTCCTCAACAGCCACAATGGCAAGAATTCGTCTAGGCCGCCTTCAAGCAGCAGCACCATCTTTCACGACTGCTACATTTGCAGGAAACCTGTCCCATGTTCGTCTAGAAACTATTGAAAAGTGCCATTGTGCAGGAATCGTGGCCGGAGAACTGACCCACATTTCGCATGTGTACGCCACAGATCATGCGATTATTATCAAAAACTGTGTTCCATTTGTGCATCAATCATTACCAAGCATTGGGCAAAGATTCTAAAAGTTCAGAAATCCACCCTCCAGAAAAGACCACTAGCCTGAAAGAAAATTTGTGATGCTCAAGCCAATCGTCCACTACCAACACCGGGCAACTCGTCCATCTTTTCGAACGTTCTCTCATCGCCACATTCGTCGTTGTCATCTCTAAGGTATTCTTCCGGTTCACGTTCAGCTCGTTCTCACTCTGGTTCAGCCGCATCTTCTTACGACTCTTCGCCTGTAAAAACCCTAACACCCAACCCAATCTTCCGACCATCATGGAAATCCCCGAGAAGGAAATCCCCATTCAACCAATGGAATCCGAACTGCTCAATGTCCAACCCGTTACTGCTGCTACAGAACTCCACAACATTGAACAACCTCCACAACCATCAAGTGAATTTGAAGTCCCAGCAATCCAAAACATTTCATCATCACCTGCTCTATTTGGCCTGGACCCCGACTGTGACGAACAGACCCAGACCATGGACTGCGTTGTTAAATCCTTGGATTCTACCCAAACTGGACTCATTAAAAAACCTAAAAAAGAAGTCAAAAAGGGATTACACCTCAAAAATCTCAAAGTAAGAAGATCAAGAAGAATCTATCACATCTTCACATCTTCATTCAACCTTGTGCACTGTTTATAATCACACCTCCGCGATATGCACAGCGAATGACAACATCTCAACTCAAGTTGAAGAGCAAACCAAAACCTTATTGAACCTAAAACTCCAGCTGAACTTAGCAAAACACTACAGTAAAGTTGTCTCCAGTACCCAAGTCGTCTCCACGCTCTCGCATCTACTACAATGTGCTCTCTCCGCCACATGAAAGCCCCCCATACGAATGCTCCCCAAAGTGGCCAAGAAAGAAACGTCCAGCAAATATGAAGAAGAAAGACCCTCTTTTCTTTTCCCCCAATTTTGACACCCTTCCATGCCCTGATAAACAGAAAAAAGGAACCCCAAGGCCATGCAAAGTTTAAAAAATAGTTCTCGGGCCCAGAAAGTCGAAAACGGACAAGGGTTTTTTTTAAACACATAGTTAAAAAAAAACAGCCTTTTTCAAACTGAAGTTCTTTGAATGAACAAGTCATGACTATCAAAGGTGTGTTTGATGTTTTCAAATGGTTAATTTGCACTTAAATCAGGCTTAAAATTCCCCAACCACGTACAGTTCTTGTCCCACGTTCAGTTCGCATCGATATTAACGCCGTCCTGAATTACCATTTTTGTAGTTTACGTAGTTTTCAGAAGTAAAACAAATGAACGCCAGCACGCGTCATGTAACAGCACATTCGTCTTCCGAAAGCAATCCATCCAAATAGTGGTTAAAGCTTTTTTTTATTGCCATGAAAATATACATTACCTTAATTTGATTAGCAGTTCCCTCCCATGGAGCTCTATTATCCCTAGCTTTGAAAGTTGGCTTCCCTGCCGGGCTCGTATCCTGCTGCGCGTGACAAGAACTGGGATCGCTTATATAAGCGGTTCACTGCGATCCCCAGCATCTTTCTTCCTAGGGCAGCTGCTGAGGGGGTTGCTTCGGGGCTCTCTATTCATCACGCCACGAAGACAATCGCGTCAAGAAGAGGATCGATCCACCCTTCCCGATCCCGGTGCCTGTGCCTCTTACTAGCCTTTGATATTAAGGGTGTGCTCAGAGTAACCGAATCGGGATGGTCTGACATCGTCCTCAACGATCCGCACGATTCCAAGCACGTCCGTGCGATCCTCTGTCTGGAGCGAATTCACAAGCTGCGTTTACCCTTCCTTCCCTCTGACTGCCTTCATGGCTACCCCCCCCGGGGGCCGCGGCGCGGGTCACTGTCCAGGCTGCTATCCGCTCCACGACTCAACAGCTACGTAACTGAACCAACGCTTAATTCGCAGTTGGTTCCTGCTGTCAACGGTTCCTGTTCCCATGTGAGAACCGCACTTGCTTGGACTTGGCTCGGTTCCCCTTCCTGCCAACGGCCACGGTCAGTGGATCGGAACCTGGCCCCAGTTACGATTCCTCCGCCTGCTCGAACCTTCGTCTCAGTCCCGTTCCTGTTAGGACATCAGTACACCTGAACTGGGCCCCTGCACGATCCGGACCCTTGCAGGCTGCGAGCGAACCGCTGCCTTTCTACCTCACTACTTCCATCTACTGACGTTAGTTGCCACTTGCACATCGAGCCCCTGCTTGAACTTGGTTCATTTCCCCTTACTGTCTGCTTGATCCGTCGCTGTTGGCAGCCTCGACCAGCGAGCTGGAACCGGACCCCAGCTTCCGACCTGGGCCCCATTGCTCTTCTACCAAGATTCTTGACAGATCACCACTCCCATCTGCGTGATTCTATAGAATTCAAAGAAAAAGCTACGGTCCTTCTACTCGAACCATCGTCTCGATTTCGTTCCTCTTTGACATTGGTAAGTCTGAACTAGGCCCTTGCTCGATCCAGGCCCTGTGCAGACTACGATCCGCTGCCTTCCTACATCATTGCACGACTGTTTCCTGTTACTACCAGCCTTTGTGGGAGCTGGCTCGGTCCGATGCCGCTTTATTTCAAGAACACCGAGGATCGAACTGGGCCATGCTCCCAGCCTGGACCCTTTTGCGGATCACTTACCACCTGTCTGCCTT
Source organism: Lithobius niger (assembly GCA_023313725.1). Classification (NCBI taxonomy): domain Eukaryota; kingdom Metazoa; phylum Arthropoda; class Chilopoda; order Lithobiomorpha; family Lithobiidae; genus Lithobius; species Lithobius niger. The sequence continues at coordinate 6,843 of JAHWFP010088276.1, read as the reverse complement.
TTTGATGTAAGTAGGTCGGTTCCTGACGTAGATCGTCGTTCCGACTTCTTTACACGCTTCAAGCATTGGGAACAATCGACGACCTCTCTCCGACTAGCTACCCTCTGTGCGCGCTTCTGTGCAGCCTCCATGGAAAGGCACCTGCACGATCCGGATCTTTGCACGCAACGCTTCGCTGTTTTTCTACCTCACTACACGCTTGTTTCTTACAAACTCCAAGCGCTGCCTTTAAAGGACCTATGTTCGGTCCGATCCCGCTTCGTGTCAGAAACAGCACGGCTCAGACTGGGCCCATGCACCCAGCCTGGGCCCTTTCACGAACCACGATCCGCCAGCCGTCTCTCTTCTTCACATCGATGCATCGATTCCTGCTGATCATCATCTCATGATGCTGTTTCAACTTGAGAACAATCGAAGATTGTTTCCCAACGAACTACCCACTGCGCACGCATCTGCGCAGCCTCCATCGTATAAAACCTGAGCAGAACGGACCGTCGGATCTTTCTTCGCTAACCACTCCCCGACGGGGTTGTGCCGTTCCAAGATGACTCGATTCCCGATTATAGCAAGCTTGTTACTACATGCATGCACGGCTGTCGTCGGTTCCATCGCCCTTCTGGAGCCTCGTTTCCTCCTTCGAGATCGAACAGGATTTGGGCATTTATCCACAAGCTAAACCGTGTACCGATCCCTCACCTCAAGACCCGCCATACAGGCCGCCGGTCCGTCTTTGCTTCTTACTACGAGCATCCAGGTTCGGACTGGGGCCATACGACCGGCCTGGGCCCTTCCAAGGATCACGTTCCGCCGCCCACCTACCCTCTTGGCATTGGTACGTTGATTCCTAAAGCGGATCGTCAGCTATAACCATTTCACCTGCTGGCTGTTCCACCTTCGACTAAGGTGTGTTGTACCTACGGTTCGAAGCCGGACTGATCCAGGCTCAACACTTTTCCTGCGATGCCGACCTCACCTTTCCTTCGTCTTAGGGATCTTTCCTCAGTTCCAACTGTGATTCCTTCACCATTCTTCATTCCTGGCTCACGGTTCAGGCTTGACTTAAGGCTAGGCCCGGTTTCTCCTTCTTCATCCCACATTTCGTTCCATGCTCTTTCAACAATCGATCCCTTGGTTACTCAGGACCGCTCCTACGCTCCTTCCGCTCCATGGGATGGCCTTTCCAACCTCGATTTCTGCCACAAGGCCTCTGATTAGATTCATCTTCGATTCCCTGCTCTGTAGGCCTGCACTGCTACATGTCTCGCGGCATACTTCGAGCCTCTTGCTTTACCGGCACACAAGTCCAGCTTCGATTACGGAACCTCCCTTTCTACGACTTTGCACTTACGGATAAGCACTCAAGCGCTTGATCACAGAAGGATAAGACTCGATCCCGGTGTCAAGGCCCGGCACCTAAACAACAACATTGTGTCAACATGTCTTAAAAATCCAACATTGCTACTTCACCTACCCACCGGTTCTTCCATTGCTCTTCGTTTGACGATCCTCCGATCCGCCGTTCCTTGGGCCCCTCACGTCGATGTTTGGGCCATGCTCTTGGTTACTGTCTGGGGCGGCTCGTGCCGGCTTTGGTTGCACTGCAAATGGATTGGCTCTGCGACGATCCGCTTGAGATCGATCTACTGGATGACAATCCCTTGGCAACAATCTGCTTGGCAACGATCCTCTACTCGATCCACCATCCGTCGGTCCATCATTCCTCACTCCTTTCCTTGGTGTGCTCTTGGTTCATGACCAAGGCGCCTTGTGACATCTCTACAGTTGGGTAGGTTCTGCGGCGATCCACTTGGGATTGACCCACCGGATGACAGTCCTTCATCAACGGTCTTCTTGGTGACGATCCTCCTAATCGATTCGCTATCCCTTGAACTTCTGTTCCTCATTCCGTTCCTTGGGCCTCTTCATATCCTCTGGTGTATGTGGTGTGCTCTTGGTTCCTGCCCAAGGCGGCTCGTGACATCTTTACAACCGGTCTACAGCTGGGCACGTCTCCGAAGGTCTGGCTGGGATCGATCCACCGGATGACGATCCTTCGTCGAGTAGTTGTAGAGATGTCCTTTGTCGACGATCCTCTTGACAAACACGCCGCTCTACGATCCTCTCCACAGCTGGCCTCACGTCGCAACCGGCCTCGCACCGCATCCATCATTACATCCCCGTCTTTCCTGCTGACTCGGTCATCTCTGAAATCCTGGCTCAAACTTAGACATATCTACTTCTGCGGATCCGAGCCTATTGGAGGCTTCAGTCCCCTTTGGGGATTCAATCCCGACACCTTCCTGGTTGTTTCACCTACGTGCCACGCCCCTGTCGAGGCTCCAATCCCAGTTCCATCCTGCACCCGATGTATGGTCACTTCCCTATCGGATTCCATCTTCCGAATCTGCCGTCTGGACTTAACCTATATGCGATTCCATATCATGCCGATTCCTACTCCTGCCTTTGAATCTTCTTTCAACAGTCATGGTTTTCTGCGATTCGTCTGACAGCATCAGATCCTGTCTCCAGTCTCTTCCAGTCACTTGTGCTCTCAATTCCACACCAGGATTAATTCATCAATTCCAGTCCAAGGTTACCTCTTCGGTTCCAGTCTGTCTGCAGCACCTACTCCGGATGATGTCTGTCATCGCTTCCCGACCAAGGTGGTTTGGCATCTTGTCTGTATGCACTCCTACCTTCCCCTAGTGTCGAACCTTTTGTTTCAACCCCTGGCTTCTGCTGTTCCTGATGCTCGCCCATGGGAGTGAGTTCCAGGCTGGAGAAACTTCCGTGGGTTCCGCAGCGGACACTGTCCATAGGGGATGCCGGCTCGTATCGTGGGTACTCCGAACCTAGCCCGCCGCCATGGGTGACGAGGTCTGCTAATAAAAATAAGGTAATTTATATTTTCGTGGCAATAAAAAGACTAAAATACCAGGGGCACCTGGTTGATTTTAGTTTTTGTTTTCCCATACGAAAATATCCATTACCTTTCACTTACCCAGCTTCCCCTCTGATGGACTAGGTTCATGAGGATTGGAAGAAAGATGCTGGGGATCGCAGCGAACCACTTATAGGCGATCCTAGTTTCTGCCATGCGCAGTAGGATACGAGCCCGGCAGGGAAGCCAACTTTCAAAGCTCGGGATAATAGAGCTCCATGGGGGAGGGGGACTGCCAATAACTGGCAAACAAAAACTAAAATCAACCAGGTGCCCCTGGTATTTTAGTTTATTTCTCATTGAAGCAAAGATATTACTTAAAGAAGGCATTGACTCCTCACATAAAAAAAAAAGAATGGCCATATTGCTTCAACACAGCATTTAAAAAGCTATTTTTAGAAAAAAAATTTTCGAAGCAAGCATAGATCAGATTTCATAAACCCCCCAAAAATAATTTGATGCTAGGCTTTTTGCTGATGCGATGGATTACGTAGTATTGATACAACAGTAGTGATCTGATTAATGTTGACTTTGGAAAAGTCACTAATGCTGCGCCAATTATTTTTATTTCTTCGGTGCGGGCGGGCCTGAGAACCATTTTTATAAATTTGCATGGCCCAATCATACCGTAGGACACCGTATCTGATTCTTCAACAACAATCCTTAAGCCCCCTACTCATGCCAATGACACGCAAACTAAAGACTACTTAGATCAATCCTGCTAGTTTTGGAGGAGGAAGCTACCAATTTGCTTCAGGTGGACCTTTATTATGTGAATAGACATTAAGTTTTAGAAGGTATCATCTGTGCATTTTGCCTAAGGGCAAACCTCCTGGACAACCTCCTTTTAGACAAAGTTAGCCCAAACTAAAGGGAAGTATTTTCGGATAGTAGTGAAAACGTTATTTTTAAGGCTCGGCCGATGCCAAATTTCACCGATCCGATCCCATCCGATGCTTCTTACCGACATCGATGCTGATACTTCAATGCATTATTCGCTGTAAAGTTAAGGTTTCTTCCATATTCAGAAACAAAATTTGACGATAAATTCCCAAACTTAAATCTTTATGAGCTAACTTCTTGCAGCAAAGTGTGTGTTTTGGAACCTTTTTTTGTTTTTTGTCAAATAATTTGAGGACGACTTTAGCTATCACTCTGAAATTAGCTCCATTGGAAAGCTGTCGAAAAAACGGTTCGAATGGTGTATTGGAACACCAAAAACTGTCAATTTTTGGCGAAAATATCGCAAAAACCTATATTTTACCAAATACTTAGCTGATGCCGACACAGATACCAATATCAGTATCGGCTGAGCCTTAGTTATTTTAAAGAGAATATACTGTACCATGATAATTTCTAACGCAATTAGCCAATGGGAAGCCAGTAAACGCTAGCACCAGCCAATCATGCCTTCAGATTAACGACCACATGGTATTTTATTAGATTACAGTAAACTGTCAGCTATGTACGTTCATCTTGTTTTATAATCAAAACTGTATTTCTGGTCTCTGCCGCATAATGCAAACCCGACATAGCTCCATTTATAAAATTTGTAGTAAATAACGAAGTGCCAGAATCAGTGCTCGTAACGCAGCCTTCAATACCAATAAAAATTCTTATTTTCTAGGTTGGAGGCGTTGGCCTGACGTTGACTGGGGCTGATCGGGTCATCATTTATGACCCATGTTGGAATCCTGCTACCGATTCTCAAGCTGTCGATCGCGTTTACCGCATTGGCCAGAACAAGCCAGTCGTCGTTTACCGACTTATTACGTGTGGTACTGTTGAGGAGAAAATTTACCGGCGTCAAATTTTCAAGGATTCATTGACACGCCAAACCACGGGGGACTCTGAAAATCCATACAGGTAAGAACCCAAAAGATGTTAATTAAAATCACATCTCAAACACACATAAGAGTACTAAACAAGATTTGAAAAAAAAAAATCCATTCGTGCATCAGCCAGATATTCTTTGGTTTGGGGTTTGGGTGTGCAGTTCCATTCTCCGATCCGAACCCCGATTATCCAAACACCCTGATTATCCAAACTCCCATTCTTGAAAAATATTCAGAATTTTTTTGTTTTTTTTAGAGAAGGCGTAAGTATTGACTCTGCATTATTTATGTTCCTGGAGTCATTTTCATGCAAATTTTTCGTTTTTTCACAAACACTAAAACTCGGAAAAGAAAATAATTGTCCACTGTTATTTTGCACATAAATTGGATTATCCGAATTTCGATTATCCAAACACTCTTCGGTCTCAATTAGTTCGGATAATTGAGGTTCTACTGTATTTTTTCATCGGTGCAGTGTTTCGCCTCATTTGTTGTTCACAGTATTGGCAAAGATGTGGTTGCTGCACCAATTTCTGTTGAGCTGAACAAAATTCTTCAAACTTTTTGTTTATAGCAATTCTGTGTTTCTTACTATCTGCAAAATACTAATCTTCAGTATGTTCTTAAATCACCTGATTTGCTATTTAAAATGCCCGACACAGATTTAAAACTCATTCTTTTAAATCTCAGTTGATTAGTTTAGCTAATCCTCCGCTAGGATCGCGCATGGCGTCTCCTTTATAACACTGTTACAGTGTTTGGTAGATCACTTCACTTCAGGCATCCGTGCTGAACACACGGCTGCTCAGTTAGCTATTGTTTGAATAAAATACGCCAAAACGCCCTTTAAAATGCCAAGATGGCGGACGCAGTAAAGTTGAGCGAGTTGATTACCTCCGGGAAAGTGTTTCCGATTTGTACCTGCAAGAAAACTACAATCGACTTGCGTGCAGGAATTATAATTTTCAAGAATTAAAGTGTGAAATTTGCGAACTACATGACTCGCCGTCGGTAAAGAAGATTTTAAAGTGTTGGAGGAAGACGGTTCTATGCAAGTTGAGTGAGGGGCGTCGAAGTGGTTCGGTGGCTTCCAATTCTGGTGCGTCGGCGATTAAAACACCTCTTGATGTTCGTTTACAAGCCTTGAGTACGGCTGTGAACGCGCCTTTTAGTTTTCCTGTCTGATGAGACGATCGCTAGTCATTCGGGGAATCCCCCTACTCAGCTGGTTGCTCCAGACATTGCCATGGAAACTGAGGTAGTGATTTCTCCGTCGGACTCGTTCCCATTGGGCTATGACACGCCGCTACATGAAAGTAATTTGCAAATGGTTATCTCTGAGGTGAGAAAAGCAACTAAGGCCGATATGAACGTTCAAATGGACATTATGCGATCGACGGGTAACTGTTGAAGTTAATTCTAATGTGGATAAACGCTTTATGCATTCGAAAACCGCGTTATAAATTTACTGGAGTTAAAAGGAGCGGCTGCTTTGCCTCCGTCAGCGGTGCCATCTGTTGAGCAAACCCCGCGTTTTGAGATTAGCGTTCCCAAGATCGTTGCCGACGATACACAAAATGGCAGCTCTCTTACAGCCGAATGACAAGCTCTTTGCATCAAGAAGACGAACGATGTTTCTAAAATCAAGAAGTCGACGAAGAAAGAAAGTAAGGTAAATAATGATGTGGTGGATAAATTAAAAAGCATGGCAAAGGGTCTGATGTGACAATGGTTTCAATTCAAGCGGACAAGTCCGGGCCGAAGTTTTGTAAACCGGGCGGAGAAGTGGTTGAAAATAAAAAAGCTCCTGAAAGATCTAAAACACACAAGCCTTCGTGTGATACTAGATCTTGCCCTACCCGTTCATCTCCTTGTCGAGAAAAGACGCAGAAGGAGTCGGGAATTGCCACGGGTATTGATGACACCCAAGAAAAAAAGAGACCCAATTTTAGCGTCGCAAAATACGATTACGTCGTTCCAATCGGAGATTGATTGTTTAAAAACGGGGAAAAAATTGCCGAAGTCACCAAAATGTCAGATTCCATCCGTGAAAGAAACAAAGGGAAT
>JAHWFP010088239.1:0-10998 GCA_023313725.1 Lithobius niger | reverse complement strand
ATGGTTTTCCTAGAAGATCAAACTACGATTCAGACAGCAATGCAGCCGGATGCCTTCGTGATACTGAAGTATGTTGGCTTTAGTGCATTCACTTTTTGAGCACTATACCTGTGAATAGCCAGTAGCTTACCGGTACAGTACCTGTAAATAGTCAATAACTTACAGGTATAGTACCTGTAAATAGCCAGTTGTTTGCAGGTACTGTACCTGTAAATAGCCACTTCCTTCATTAAATCGCAATAGCAGGACTAACAGACTTAATGCCCCACACACATGCATTCCCCGTGCAGGTCTCTCCTTTCCCCCCCCCCCCCCATGAATAATTTAGAAGGGAGTGTCCACGGCCCTTAGGAGAAGTAAAATGGGAATACACTTCAGTACAGTATTAGCACAAACAAAGTTTATAGGCTAGGCTTGAAACTACACCGCCGCAAAGGATTCGTTATTATTTTAACGAAACTGCCAGTGTTTTCATCTGATGTTAACAGACGGTGTTGTAAAATGCTGATGTGCAGCAGATACATGCATTCAACGTAACGGCATCACAATTTGCGTACAAATCGAGAAGTAACTAATACGTAATTTGTCGAATACGCAGCCGAATATTTTAGTTGTCGACAATTGAATACCAAATACCAAATTATTCGGCCGTACATTCTCCGAGCATTCAGTACCACCACACACTTTGCATAATTTAATAAATTATACAAAATGCGTGGCGGTGCTGAATAAGGTATAGCAGCAGTAATTGGTTAGATTTTCTGATAAAATTTTAAGGACGATGTAATATCTGAAAAACTCCCTCCTTCCCGTAGTAAAACGTGGCTTAAAAACGGATGTTTCATTTCGTGTTAGGGCTCGTTTATGCAACGAGACCTTCTCGCTCGCCGAAAGCTATTTGCTAGGAAACTGTTATTTATTTACGATTAATTTCCCGTTTCTATTAAATGATTGCGGTAACAGACAACAAATTAAATGTATTATAAATAACAACACGGACAAAGAACAAAGTGCAACAGTCATTTTAAACATTGCTACAACATTGTTGCCATTTCACGCTATTTCCGAAATTTGCTATTCTCGCTGAAAAAACAGCTTCTAGCAGTGATCAAACGACGGTAGAATAAATAGCTACTCGCAGCGAGAATTCAAAATCCAACATGGCGTCCATTTCGGAGTTATCGATTCGAAGACAAACCTTCGAATGCCGGTATTCAGGAATCTGTCCGTCGTCGTGTACTGCAGTAAAAATTGTTTTCTTGTTGTCAGAAATCGACGCTGTCATGTTGCAAGCATCGTACGCCGTGTCGCGAGGCACGAGGAGAAAATTTGCGTCTGCGGTGTTGCCATGGTTACTACGTATAGACTACTTGAAAGCCGCATTCTCCGACAAAGGCGAGAAGCAGCCAGCAGATTTAGTATTGGCCAAGTAAAAGCTAGTAAGCGAGAAAACTGTCCTTGCGTAAACGCGCCCTTAGGCCGCAATGTCCTTTCTTTGCATTCTCGCAGCTAGAATTTAGTCGCTATGGCAATGATGTAGTTATCATGGTAACAACGTTACCTGCATTACCTAAATCTGAAATCGTTTGAGTAAATGAGTGCAGGCTTACAATCCGTGACAATAAGATAAAGAATTCCTCCTGACGAAACAATTTTCACACTTGCTTCTGAACTCGCATTTTTGACTGTTTTCGTTGCAAGCAGACGGTGCTAGAACCGCCGTCATGTTGGAGTTTGAGATCATTTCTAGCTTCTGCTGCGAGAACGCGCCCTGAAAAAAGGCAAAAGCTCATGATTTTTTCGTTGTTTAGGAATGTTAGAACACTAGTCCACAAAAGCTCAATGAGATATTCTTAGCAAAAGTGTCCTATATTAAAAAAGTTGCAAAATGTGTATTAAATTAAACAGTTATTCGGCTGAAGACCGAATTTCATTATTCGGCCAAAAATAGTATTTGGCCGAAAATCATTGTTTGGGCAAAATCAATATTGGCTGAATATTGAATACTAGAATTTTTGGCCGAATATCATTACTAAGGGAAAATCAATATCGGCTGAATGTTGAATACTAGAATTTTTAGCTGAATGTTGTTATTTGGGCAAAGTCAATATTTGGCTGAATATTGAATATTAAACCTTTTGGCCGAATACCTTATTTGGGCAAAATGATTATTTGGTTGAATACTGATATACTACAATTTTTGGCCGAATATCGTTATTTGGGCAAAATATTGAACACCTAGAATTTTTGGCTTAATATTGAATACTAAACTTTTAGCTGAATGTCTTATTTGGGAAAAATCAATATTTGGCTGAATACTGAACACTAAAATTTTTGGCCGAATATCGAATACTTGAATTTGTGTCTAAATAGCAAATGCTTGCAGTTTTGGGTGAATACCGAATACTTCGGTATTTTTTGCTGAATACCGAATCACGGCTCAATATTCTTCGTTTTGGGTGAGTTTTTGACTCGTAATAATATTTTGGGGAAAAATTTGGAGAAATTTGCTCATTTTCACGTGTTTTTTTGTACGGTTTTGGTGTTTTCGGAACGAATTTAGCAACTTGGGTAGAATTCTACCATTCTAGAATTATCTTTACTCCTATACTGGAGAAGTGAATTTTTGGCTGAATTAGGAATAAATACCACATAATCAGTGCATCTGTCCTCTAATGATGCATGAATTTTTTAATCTGGTTTGCAGAAACGGCCACTAGAGGGCATCACATTGCTGGCCTGGTGCATTTGTTTTCACCGTTACTGGCGTAAACGCAGCAGGTGTTGTAGTGACCATTAAAGAACTTTTTCAAATGTCAACGGTTCAACACGAGAGAGTAAACACGCAGCGTGATCGTTAGGCGTGGGTGTGGTCCTTCGTATTAAAAAAAAAAGACACAAAAGTGAACAGTGCATTGTCAAATTATCATTTTTTAACAAAATCGTTAAATGTACAAAGCATTTGCTAGAGGAATACACAATTTTATTGTTGATTCACTTGATTGTTCCGTAGCATAGGTGAATGTATAGCAAAACTATGGTATACGAGTAACGCAGTAATTTTGAGTGTTTGCGTAACTATTTTTTTACGAATTATATTTTTTTAATATAAAGTTTGGATCTCATTTTAAGGATTTTCTCTCAATTTTACGTATTACGATCGGTACCCTGCCAACCTAAACAAAAGTTGGATATATAACGGCAAAGTGAATTTAAACAAAGTTTATTAAAACTTCACAATGTTATAACAAATTTCTCTTAATTTCTCGTTGTGTGTTTGTGGTCCTGGAATTGCCATTGTCAAGTCATGGAAATGAACTGGATAAATAAATGCTGGAATGTTAAATTTAATGGTGAGCGAGTACGAATCCTGATTTTAAACAAGTCGCTGGCTGAGTCAATGTAACTTGGCCTTTGACCAAATAAGGAACCCCAGCTCGCCCTTTAATTTTCAGCAAAAAGTGTTGAAATGAAAAATAGACCATTGCCTAAACTCGAGCTAGCATCAACCGATTTGCTGACTGAGCCATCGTACACTAGTACACAGTCTGATACTAATTATGTCCATTACTCCTCGTTGCAAGCAGAATTCTTTATAAGTTCGTCATTACCTTTGAGATTTAGCCGAAACCAAAAGGTGAGCTAATTCAAAATACTTAACGATAAATTTAATAATAACAGCGGCAAAGTATGGTTAAGTAAAATATTTTATACGTTTAAATTTGTTTTGGTATTGGGGCTGTATACAGACGGGGCGAATGACTAACTTTCGTTTATTTCTTAATGTAATTCAAACTGTGTGTGATTTAAATACATGCATGCATTTGTTAGCTTTTTCGGAAGAAAATTCCGAAATTGGATTACAAAGTTTAGTCTACCTGTGAATAAAATATCCCGGTAACGAGTCCGATTTGTTTACCCAACTTTGTACCTTGATTTACGTTAGTATAGTCGAATTACATGGTTAAATAATTATGTGATCGTCCCGTCCCTGCTTATACGCTCGTGCACTTTGGCGTGGTTATTAAATCTTTATTATGTTATTACTTCCAACGCCATTCCGACCACTTCACAACATAAGTTTATTAATAACTTGTGTAGGGTGCATAAACAATTTTCATGTAAGACATTGGCAGTCCGTCGGTGCTGGCTGCAAAAGGTTCGCTTTAGTGGCATGCATTTTCAAATATGTTCTTTGGCTCTGGGAATTACGTTGTGTTAAATTTCGTGTCGTGAATTGAAAGCATCGTTGATAATTTCTCAGATATACGTTACCAGGAAGGCATTAACAGAACTGAGAACATGTTCAGAATTACGTAGAATTTAAGTTAGGTATTCATTAATATATTTCAAAGGCAAAGCTAAACGTAGATACGTTCATTAAAGTGCGATTCCTTCAATATGCGAGTGCACGTGTCAAGGCCCCCGAAAACTCGAAGCAACCAGAGCAACGCCATGAGATTTGTATTAATGCCGCGAGCATTGGGTAGTCTCATGGCAACTCAGTAAAATGGCCATACCAGGTTCGCTTTTGATGCTGGCCATGCTAGTGCACGATTTGTGCATAAGACGATGTTATAAAATCTCTTACATCAGAGTTTAAAAAGCTTATCGAACAATTTTAAGATCGTAAATGATTGTGTTTGTAATAGACAATATAAAGGTCGTATAATTAAATAAAATTGCACACCGTCAAATGTCATTTGATTTGGGAAAAAGTTAACCGGTTATGGCCCTAACATATGTTCGAATACGTGCTCCGTACAACAAGCTTTTGTTTTTGATTTAGTTACTAGCAAATTTTTTTTTTCAGTTTGATTTAAACATTTTTTCTTTTTAATATACGCCTAAATAGCATGGTCTGAAATAAAACAGGCTATTTTGCTGGGTTCGTCGCACAGTTTCTTTCGAAAAATGTAGTGATTTTTTTCAAACCATGTTATTCCTATTTCGTTATAGTCTTCAAGGCCAGCCATTTTCTTACATTCCTCCAGATGGGGTTAGTTTGCTTTATTCTAAAGCCAAGATTTTCACGAACGAGAGCAAAAACACGGTGGTGAGCGATTTTAAATGATCAATAGAAACTTAAAATTTCACAGAAGAATTACTTTGAATTTTTTGTATGTTTTTCAAACATGCTCCCCATATAGCTGTGTCGTCTCTGGCTCTGTTCCATGACAGTAGCCAACTTAAAACAAAACAGCGTATAGAAAGTATAGACGCTGAGCAGATTTTCTAGTTTTTGATCACCAATACGTTTCCTGTCTGCCTGTGACATGTGCTTGTTTATATTAGGCATGGAAGAAGGGAAAAACGACATGGAAACCTGATGCGGGACAATTTTTTACTGTGTCATCACTAAGAACAAAATGGCTGCGGACTTCTTCTCACGCTGTAAAAACTAAGCATCTTAAATTCGTAAGATGCATCTGAAATTCAGTTGTTTTGGTTGATGAGCCTCCTGAAAATCGTAAAACCATCTTAATTTAAGATGGAATGAATCCGTGCTTTGAAGATTTAAGATACCACCAGTTTGAGATGCATCCTATTTCAAACTTACGTTTGAGATGCCATTTTAAACCACAAGTTTAAGATACCATTAAACGTAAGATGCATTTAGATGTTTAGCTGTTTATTGCTTGAGACGCCATAGTTTTTAGTTAAAATTTAGGCAGTGCAAGATGGTAACAATTTCAGATGTCCACGCAATTACTTTTAAGTTGGAAAAGAGAGATAATTTCAAAATTGTAAGATGTCAATTTATAAGTGTGCAGAAACTTAATTAGAACTGTGGATTTTGCAGTAAAAAATACGGAAATAAAAATAAAAACTAACCACAAAATGGGCCTACAAAAAATATTCTGTGTTTGTTGATGTCTTAATTCTACGATTTAATGTGAAGTGATTTTCACTCAATCCCAGTCAGTAATTTTACTTTCAAATGCTCCTCCACCAGGTAGATCCGTGAAAACAGGTGCAGGAAATAGGGGTCGTAACGTCCAGTTGAAAGTCGTAGTTATTTGACCGCTGTTCAGCTTTAAATCTAAATTAGAATAAACGTTAACACGCACAGGATGCGGGGGCAGTCATCCGTGGTTGGTGTGTATGCAGGTAGCACAAAAGCAGGTGGCAACGCGTACTATTGCCTACTCTAATTTATGACGTGTATATTGCTTTGCTACATTCCATTATGTCGTTGGTCTGTTGGGAGAGCAGTGACATTAGCCGTTTACATGCAACTCAAATGCCCTTTGGTATCGTTATTATCTGTGTATTAACTACGTTTTTTTGTGTGTTGTATTAGTATTAATAAAAGCGCAACAATCATGGCATCGATAAACTACGACTGGAGAATTAAAGGTGCCTGTATTAAATGCTGCAAATGTTGCAAATGCTTTTTGTTCCCGTTTTTTGACTTGCTTTTAACTTATGTGACATAGTTTTTTCTACATTCAGTCAAACCAAGGACAGAGTTTATATCTGATCATTTTCCCCTATATACTTGAGGGGAGCACACTGGTAATACGTTATGCATTAAGGCTATATCTAAGCTTACAATAAGCGTACGAATAGGGATTGTAGGAAAAAGAGTCATAGGAAAAAAAGTCACAGAAATAAAGTCACAGAAATTAAGTCACAGGAAAAAAGTCACAAATTAGTCGTTTTAAACTGATATGTTTTGCAAGCTTTCGGTTGTTTTGTGGGATGATTAAATTATGTATTAGCTTTTTTGCCTCTCGAATATGTGGAAGAAGGTAGGAGGTATTAAAAACTGTACTTCCTCAACAACCCCTTGAGGTGTGGGAACTTCTCATGTACTTTGACCGTACTTATGTTTCTGGATCTTTTCGACTGATAGGCAGCCGAAAGTCATAGCAAATGTGTAGGATATTATCCGACCCACTTTCAGAAGGCTGAGATCAACAATGTCGAGACCTCGTGTTGATATCAGCACGAGGAAACCGCGTAATATCCCATTTGTCACTGATTTCCCGTTATTTACAACGCGTTACCGCGTAATACCATGAACAATCATTTTTGTTCATTTCTCGTGTCAATTGTTGCCCGATTTCGAACTTGTGGAGCCGATGCATGACGGGACGGATGTGGGCTGAGAGCAAGTGCATGCCGGGAGGTTGCAGGTTTTTGTTAGAACCATTGTTGGAGAGGACTAAAAGCACGAATGAGCACGATGGCGCCACCAAAAACAATCCTCGAACTAACGCTATCTGCGAAGCATTCTTTACCACCCGAAAATGTGGCGCACCACTCAATGGTTTCGAATAGGATATTGCCTGATTTCAATTCTCTCAGCCCTCTACAACAATGGTTGTAACAATAAACACTATCATGTTGCAGTAAGCTGTTGGACAGCAAATAAAAAGAAAGTAAATATTTCACAGTCATCATTTTGTGACTTTTTTTCTATGACTTTTTTCCCTCTGATTCTTATTCCGCGCACCCGAATAGGTACCATGCAACCATAGGAAAGCCATTCTAGGCTACGCGAAGTAATTTCCATCTAAAGCCAGAAGTGATGAGAATATAACACAGAATCCGTGACGCCCTCTAGCGGCGGTTGGCGGCATTGGCAATTGTGTCCCTATCGTGTTTACATCGGCGGTGCTTTCTCTCCAAAACACTTGTGAACCTTCGTAACCCTATTTTTTTTTCCTCGCGAAGATGTACGCGTAAATGGTGAGATGAGGTATTTGATTCCATGTTGGCTTCCCAGCGTGATTCATATTTGCAACATTACGTCAAACACGCGTGAATGTTGCAACGCATTTACCTTTTCCTGGTTTTTCTCCATGTGCGAGACAGTTTTGTACTACATAATGAGTGGTATTTATATACTTTTAACAGTCTACATTGATTAATTTTTACATCACCTAGCAACTTGTTAGGTTTTAAAAAGCTTACAATAAAAATGTTATGTATACCCTATTACTTCGTACTTCTGAGGTCAAAATCTTACGCACCGACAAATTCTTACACTGTAAATGTTTTTTTTTTAAAGTAGGCATCGGTATTGATAGATTTAAATAAACATAAATCGTGCTTTATAAGTACTTTAGAGGAAATAGGTAGATTTAATCCTTTGTAGAAACCAAAACGGGTAAAATACGGGTACCAACGCATTTGTAAAATAATTCCTGTCCAAAACTCACCTAAAATTTACAATAAAACTAAAATTCCACCAACCAACAGCTAAAAGTTTAAATGAAAGTAATTGACGTAGTCGTTGGAATTGAACTTGGTGAATGTTTTAGGCTATTGATAACACTCATTTTTGAAGTGGACTCATTCTCTATTTGGCGGCCTCATTATCATTGTTGGTTTTTGGGATGATATCACTACTTTCTTTTTTTCTAACAGGAGTGCGCCATATCGAAACTATCTGTGGATATCGGTACTCTGATTAGCCCAATTCTATAATCAACATCGGTAATTACTATTTACAAGGTTCAGACAAAACCTGGAGAACCTGGAAATCTCGGGGAAACCAAAATGGAGCCAAAGTCTCAGGGAAATTTCAGGGAAAACTAGAATTTTTCTGAAAATCAGGGAAAAGACAGGGAAATTTAAATAAATGCCCGTGTGTCAGACCAGTAAGTTGCATTGAATTAGCAGATCCGAAACAAAATCCTAGGTAGTAGCACATATTTTAATTTGTGTTTTAATGCGTTCAAGCATTTTAGATGTAACTTTAATAAACCAAATCTTAGGCTAGTGCCAATATCTGTGATGAAAAGGCTTTTACTTCCATCTGGACTAGTTTCTAAACAGCTACTTTCTGGGATGTTGGGATTGTTTTCGTACAAATATTAATATAAACATTGGATTTACTTGTAAACACCTGGAAATTGCCATTGGAATGCACCTGGAAAATCGTGAAATGGCAGGGAAATTGAGAATTAAAAAATTGTCTGTACCTTGGTTTAGCTATCGGTGATCTAATTTTGGGTACACATTAAGTAACAGTAAAATATGCGTGCGTCACGTGCTATTGTCTCACTGTTTCCATGCTTTTTTTTTTTTGCCTTTTGCGCCGAGCGTCTCCCTCACATCTTCTCTTTTGTGGATACGGATAAATCATCGTCTAAAACCCGTCGAAATCGTCGATTTATGTAAAAAATATCCCAAGAAAAGGAAGCACTTAGCGATGGAAATTTTTCCCCCAAAGTGCAAAAAGTTCTTTGTATGACAGATGTTTCGCTGACAAACCCAACCCACTCTGCGTCGTTCGATCGGTCAGATATATTTAGCAGTGCTTAAACCCAGATATACCTGCCAATAGTGCATCTTAGCAACGTCTGGAAATATGAATACCTTGGATTGTCTAGCAACTGTTAAAGGGAACTTCGTTAGAGAAAAGGCACTAAGGAAAAGGTTTTCACACGCAAAAGACAAATTAAGTCAAGGAGTTGAGCTCTTATTTATTGGATTATTTTGATTAGATTTTGTTAGATATTATTAGATTAGATTACTTTATTGTGAAGCTAGTATTGAAAAGCGGGCTGCTTCTGCAGTATTATTTACACCATCTAGCGTTGCAAATAATGTTTCGGGTTCTCGTTAAAGCACATTGTTTGTTACAGTTTGACTTGTAAGTTTGCAATTTTTTTTTTTACCTAAAATCGGGGAAAGCCTGAGAAATTAAAAATTGTTTACGGTTAAATACCTTGAAAGAGGAATGATTAAGGTCAAATTAGGCCTTTTTGAACAGCCTCAATTGCAAAGAGGAACAAAAAGGCGTTATTCATTTTGAGAAATATTAAGAAAAATTCAACATTTTTATTTTTGGTATCGCTACTTCCAAATTACTCTCCAATGAGACAGTCATCGTAGCCAAATATATAATATCTTAAAAATGCACAAGTTAAACGATGAGAAGTAAAGCTGCCCCTTGGCCGCACATTGAATATCATTTCAGTCGTTGGACTACAGGTGTTTGTTTATTCGACCGTAGGTCAACAGCACCTTCTGGTGACAATAGGTGTTACCAAAATATATATATATATATATATATATATATAGAATTATTTTTTAATATAAATTATGATGTACGCAATTGTATAAATTTCTGAATTAAAAACGAACAATTGCGTACATTTTTACAAATTTTAAAATACAAGTTGCAAAACGATTTATTTATCCTATTAATTACGTTTGTAAATTTTGGGTTCGAGGATCCACAAATATACAAAGTTCGAAAATAAAGGTATGTTTTGAAGTTATGCTAAGTAGTGACAGAAATCTTTCGCGATCCGTTTCTTTTTGGTTGCTAGCTTATCATTTCCAATCGTCATCATCATTTATTAATAATATTGGGAGGCCGTACCCTCGATTCGTGCAAAAGCTTTAGCTGCGTCACTCGAGAAGGTCCATCCAATCAGCAAACTGCAATCTGGCAGGGGCCCGAGACAGCAAAAAGAACAACCGTTGCCTTGGTGACAGATGGCACGAAAGAAGACGGAAGGGCCATTATTTTCGGCAAATCATGCTGACGGTTCTTGAATTATGGGCAGTCACGTTTCCTATTTTCCTTTCCCTCTCATTTTAATTACTGCAAACGTTTTTCAAGAAGCAATTATAATCTACACAAAAACAAAATTTGTCAAGAATTCCCGCCAAGCTTTTCGGCCGTGTGAAGTGATATCAACCGCCAACCTGTTTCGCCAGGCTAATACCACCGAGTTCGAAGGTTAAACGAAACATATGAAAATTTCTTATGCGCAATTTACAATTTTTTTAATTTAACGTTTGAAGTCTTAGTCGGTGGGATTGACTTGATGAAAGAGCCTGGCGCTTGATATCACGACTCAAATGGACGAAAAGCTTGGCGGGAATCTTTAACGAGTTTTGTTTTGGGGGTAGATATCACATCGTTTTGATCCAAATTGATGAAATCTTTTTTCTTAGCAATTATGAGATGGAAAAGCCAGTCTAGCTTTCTGGTCAATTTTTGTTGGCTTCCGTTCCGTTTTGAGACAG
>JAHWFP010088229.1:0-10103 GCA_023313725.1 Lithobius niger | reverse complement strand
CTTCAAAAAAGTGATATCAACACACCAAAACATTCGCCAAGTTAATCGCACCGCTTAATAGTTCAAAGGTTAAATGAAAACTAGAAAATTGCTACTTTCGGTAGCAATGTTCAAGTCTTCATTTAACGTCCAAAGTATTATTCGGTGCGATTAAGTTGGCGAATGTTTTGGTGTGTTAATATAACTCCTTTGAAGGGCCGAACCATTCGGAACTTGGCGGCCCCTTTTACCAGTTTGGTTTTTGATATGATATCACTCCTTTATTTTTAATTGTGTATTGCCTCAAGTCCACTACCGTGCAGATGTGTAATCAAGTGCCACGTCAACAAGAAATTGGTTTTCAACAATTTGCTGCTACCTTTTGCCTATAGGCCGAACCATTCTCAACTTAGCCACCTTTTTATAGTTTTTTGGTTTGGTTTTAATTTTGTTGTAGTTTGTTTTATTTAGTTAGTTTTCGTGTGATGAGATCACTCCTTTGAAGGGCCGAACCACTCTCAACTTGGTAACCTTTTTACCAATTTTTGGCATTGTTTATTTTGCTTTGTTTTTACAGTTGGTTTACTTTTCGTGAATTGGACGTGAATACAATTTCTTTGCAACTTTGTTTATATTTATCGTGCTACACTGGTGTGTGTCTAGGCACGTACGTCAGTATACACGTTCTCATTGTCCGAACTTTGGCCTTCCAATGAGAACCGATGCCAACAAAACTTACAATGGTACTAACTATGCGCCCTCCCACTCCATCCCCGTTACGCCCCCTGGCTCCAAACCGCAAAAGGTACGCAGTTCGTATTGTACTGCACCCATTCGTCCAACTTCATAGCTTAATACCTTCATACCAATTTATACCTTCATACCAATTTCATACCTTCCCTTTATCTGGGCATCGATGAATAATCACCCTATGCGATTTAACATGGGGATGAGCAGACTGGTTAGCTAGCTAGCTAGTATTAACACATTTTCAGCGTTATTGAGGGTCAGATTTTGCATTGAAAGCAGCTTAGCTGGCATTCCTACACGAGTTAATTTTTGTCAGGTGGGTCATTGCTTTCGATTTCAACACAATTTAAGCTTTTGTACCGCATTATTATTTTTCCCCAAGTACCTGAAATGTGCCCAACTATGCTTCAAGATATAAGACACTGACGCTACGGCGTCGCCTTACAATGGTTTACAATCTCGACAATTGAATTGATGTGATGTTTGTTGTGATGTTTGTTGCCTAACTTGACGCGACACACTAGCGTGTGTCTAGATATCCAGCGTTTTCACATTTGTGGCAACTTGTTTGTAATTATATGCGTTGTCTTCGTCGCACACCACAGGAGTGATGATGAATTACAGGATGTGTATCTCATTCAGACGAGAGCAGAGACGAGAACGGTGGGCACCATAAGCGCCGCCATGTTTCTTTCGTTTTAAAATTATTTTTTAAATCTGAAATTGCTGTTATGCTCTTTATGCGGCGTTACAATAAATTTGTAAGTAAAATAAATAAATAAATAGATTGTATGATTGGCCTCTCGTGAATCTCATTCAGACGAGAACAGGAAGTTAGCTATCGCTATGTTGGCGTTACTGGCGTCGGCCAAGCGCCGGAAGCTGTGCAAATAGTTTCTAGTAAATTTGGTACCCCCTCCCCTGATGGAAGCGAATGCAAGCTCCTTACAACCAGCACCCCCATACGTCATTAGAAAGTGTGCGCAGACGCAAGGATTAAAGTACATTTGCATAGATCGACATTAAGTACACAATTACGAAAATAATTATATAAAATTCGTCGCACATCATATTTAATCGAAAGTAAGTACTAATATTACGGTATTTGATTACCAAACATGATTTACAATATAAAAATCAGTTATAATCGCAAAAATGTCGCCACCGAGCGCCATCTAGCGTTATGATAATTGAAGTGGAGAGGATAAACACAAGGTACACCCAAATTAGTACCTCATAAAATCTTTAGCAGCTGGAAGCTGTGATGTCTCACAGATATGATGGCACTTGTTTGGCGGGGAATAATGCGTGCATTTTAGGTTGTGCTGTGCTAATAAATTGTAAAAAGCCTGAAAAAAGCATACTCTTGTGATGTGATCTTCTTCATGCATTCCCGCTTATTGTATGTTACTCTCGCTTAGTCACAGAACCTTTTGGGGTCGTTGAATCGTTAGAGGCTTCGTGTTCAACGGAAAAAAAAAGACTGAAAAACGCTTTTGGTCTCTCAAACCTCATTTTTTCTTCTTTTTTTTAAACGCAGATGTAGATGTAAAATGAGAATCCAATATAGTCGTTTCATTTTTTAATGGGAGGCTTGATTAGGAATTGTGGGGTTGGATGGATCAATAAAAATTCATTTATTTTTTAATATGGGTGCAGAACAAGAGCGACACAATGAATCGAGAAGAGATTTCATTTGGTGCGTTGTTAGGATGTGCTCAGTTCAAACGTCTGTTGTTTGATATTTGATGATTTGCAGTTTCAAGTTGTACTTACTATATCTTCAACTATAGTTTGTTCCACATTATGTTTTCAGATAACTTACTGGATGACGACTCGTTTCCTTGTACTAAAAGTGCAAAAACATGTGGATATCACATTTGTACACTCAACAAAGTTACTGTTACAGTTTACGAATGGGATATTTACGGATTTTTTGCACTCGTAGTGGAATAAGACGAAGCGTCATACAGTCAGTTTTCTGAAAGCATAATGTGGAACAAACTATATGAAATGGTATTTCTGTTTCAAAATTCATCGGGGGAGGGATATAGAAAGTTGTAGATTTGAGTTTGCACCAGACAGCATCTTTTCTGGTAACATATGTGTTATCTCTCGACAGCACAATTATTCATTACATCGCCATGAAAGCTTGATAGCTTTCACAAAAGGAAACATTAGGAAATGTCCAATTTTAGTGAATGACATAATGAGCCCATTACTTAACTCACCCATAAGCTCAGCACTGTCGTCGTAGCTAATTAAAATTGTTTCTGACTGTGTACTGAATTTCTATACCCCTAAGTGATACAGCGCTGCCGAACCAAAGTCACTGTTGGACTTGGCTACTGAATAACAGACGGCAAAGGTGGACCTGTAGCAGTTTTTCTCACTAGTATTATTTTCATAAACACAGCTATAGTAAATAATGAAATTGTCGTTAGAAGGACAGTAAGGGAACAGTTACTCGCCTATAAAAACATCTTTAGATGACATTAGTACAGTATAATAAATGCTGTACTAATGCTATAATATGTTAGCTGAATTTATATGGTGAAAATGCTTAGGCGTAGACCGTTTCTGAAAGAAAGAAGTGCGACCGTAGTTTTGGTAAGTTTAGAAAGATGCTCAATAGGAAGGAAAATATGGTAAATTCTATAGATTTGTAAAGCCGTATCCATCTTGGTTTGCAACGGAACTCCCTCATTAACTTGGAGATTAAAAAAAGTGCGTTAAGTTGTAGTTGAATACACGGAGCACTATGCACAAAAACGAGTTTAAAACACATAAGCTAATTATATTTTTTTTCATACCATCTTCATTTGAAAGACGAAAAGTTAAAAATACCACTCAGGCAAACACACAAAGGCAGCATCAAGATGGAAACAAAAGCATAGCATCAATGTCATCAACGTCTTTTTTTTTAAATCACCAAATGGTAGTTGGCAGCTGAAATTGCAAACAGGAAGAAAGTTGCAGGGCAAACGTAGCAAGACGTTGTAAACTGAACTATGAAACCTGGACGGGGTAGTCAGAAACATGTTTAATCTTAAGGTCCAGTTGAGCACAGCCAATTTATTTCTTCAGGACAAAATCCAGAAAAAGTCATCGAATTTTTGTCTTAAGCAATCCAATGTAAACTGAGTAAGCTTTGGAGATGATACTTTTGGTGAATTCAATCCAGTGTGTGATACGAGGAGCGTAGGAAACTGGGAATTGTAAGCTTGTTCATGAAAAAGCTAAGTAAGCCAGGTCCAAGATTTAACCTAGTGAAATATTTTTCTTTGTAGAAATTTGGAGTGAAGTGGTCAGCATCAGGCATGTGAGCAGTGGTCTTGAAGTGCTGGTAGTGTGCACCGGAAATTTTCTAGTTTTTGGTATCAGAGACATATTACGTAGGGAAACCCGGGGTAAAGTGGATATAGTTTGTTCAAGTGCCTGTGATAGAACTATACGACTTAACAAAACTATGAAAACTGATAACGATTTAAGAAACATTCAGGAAAAAAATTAACCAATAGCGTTGTTACAAGGTTAATAGTTTTAAAATTCAGCTCTGTAAAAAGTTGCATTCATCCACTTTGCCCCGGGTACCGGAGCACACCTACCTGTGGCAAAGTGGGTATAGATTAAAAACATTGTTTATAACTCATAAAAAAGAGGGAAAATCGTGCCACAAAAGTTTTTAGCCTCTTCAATAGCTACTTTCAGTCCTTTATCCGTGAGCTTTCTTTACATAATTACGCACCATTCTAAAATAGAAAACAACCAAATTCCACACAGGTAAAAAGACTCTTTCCTTGCATGACTCACTGAATGACCTTGGCTGAAAGCACTAACAACATGTGTCCACTTTGCCCCATGCACGTGTTATCCACTTTGCCCCACTGTGTACCTTCATACTGTTTTACTTCGTCCTTGTACTACAGTTAAATTTTCAAACAAATTTATAGTACTACTTTATTCTGCAAGAATTCGTCTTCAAAATGACCCCATAATTATCTTTTGGTGACACGTTCTTTCAAAGATATCACACGTTTCCCTCCCTGACGATTTCTTTTTCAACTTGCATTGAAAGCTGAAATACGTGCCACACACTAGTCCCTCTAGTGTCAAAATACAAAACTAACGTGACGTCACTAATCAAGTAGTGCTGCGGAAAAAAAAACAGTCAACAGCCCTCTAGCAGCGGTTGTTTTCATGTAATGCCCATTATCCACTTTGCCACCGATATCTACTTTGCCCCAGCTGCTTCCCCCATTCGTGAAGTCGAACAGCTCCGCGAGACATATGGCTGATGTTCCAAGTTTTACAGTAACTTGGCCATCCGTATCACCAAGAATTTATAGGGTTTCGGAGGAGAATTTGTAACTCTAAAAAGTCCCTATTGAAACACGTTAGATTCGTCCCCATTAGTTCAGTCCGAGTTTTCAGAGGGCGCCACGTGATCTATCTGGTAATTTTTGCTCATTTTTCAGCCCAAATCTAAAGTAAAACTAAATTACAACTAAGCTAGGCTAAATAATAATTAAATATAAGCTAGATTCGTTTAGTTTAGTTTAATTTTAGGCTAAAAACTGAGTAGAAATCCTACTTAAAACACGTGGTGCCCTCTATAAACTAAGACTGAACTAATATGAATGTATCTAAGACGTTTCAGTAGGGGGTGTCAGTCACAAATTCTCCTCCCCAACCCTCTAAATTCTTGGTATCACGGAACTGTTTTATCTTCATTAAGGCATCTCTGACATTAAAAACCAAAACATTTGTACTGCACCGTACCAACGCTACAAAGCCACTGGTCACAAGCCTAATGCTGGCTACTTCAATCAAATTTACTGCGAAGAAAATTATTTAACTAGATTAAATCTTGAAAGCTGACTTATTTCTTTTTATCATGAACAAGTTTATAATTGCCAATACCCTGCACTCTATGATATCAAACACTGGATTGAATTCATCAAAAGCGACATTTTCAAAACTTACAATTTGTACGTTGGATTGTTAAAGGCAAATGTTGGTTGAACTTTCGTGGATTTTCTCTTTAAGGAATGTGTTGACTACACTCATCTGGATCTCAAAATTGAACATGTCAATTGACTACCTTTCCAGGTTTCATACTGCAGTTACACCGTTTTGCAACATTTGCCCTGCAACTTTTCTCCTGTCTGTAATTTCAGCTGCCAAAAATTAACCATTTTAGTGATAAAAAAAAACTGATGACAACCCGTGATGTTTTGCATTTACTTACGTGTCGGTGCTGCCATTGCGTGTTTTCTTGTGTGGCATTTTTAATGTTTCGTCTTTAAATGAAGATTGGGGAAAATTTGGGCTTTATTCCCGAAATATAATTAGCCAATGTGTTTTAAAGGCGCCTTTTAACCTTTTCAACGCCTAAATGCAGCACCGTAGAATCTTCGAGCAGCGGTAAAATAGGAATGGAACAACACCATTCGCAGTAGTGCTCCGATTTTCCTAACTAAGACGAGATCACATGACCGACATCAGCCTATTGGATGACAGAGAATCCGGAACGTGGATGCTGTGTTTAGAATATGGGCAACGCTACCGAAATGGAGAACAGGCGCCTTTTAATTAGTTTTTGTGCGTAGTGCGCCATGTGTTCAACCACAGCTCCATGATTATGAGGACACATCTACATCACTGATTACTATTGTAAACAAAGGCATTAATAGGTAAAATCCATTTCAATCATCATCTTTCTAACCGAAGTAATATTAGTGATTTAAAGGCGGGTTGACACTAAACGAAGGTTTGCAGCATCTAGCACTGCCTAGTTCTCTCTAGCGCTTGCTAGCAGCAACAATGGAATGTGCAAAGAAATATCTTTTAACACAACAAACAAACCACGTGCCTCCTTAATTATTGAGTAAAAAGTTTGGTACATCCTTGTGCACCAGGAATATAAAGAAAATACCGTGACGCCATCTACTGACAGTAATATTGTTACCTTTACACGTTCCGTCCAGGTACACGAGGACGTACCACATTTTTGCTCAATAATCAAGGTTGTATGTGGCTTGTTTGTTGTGTTAAAAGGTACTAGTTGTCCCCCTGCGTAACATACGCCGTCTAGCTGATTCCCGCTGATTCAACTCGGCTGTATTAGTCAGCATTATTGAAGTAATAGTGTTTTTTCTAATTGTTAGAGCGCATATCCGTTCTCATTGCCGGCCGCTCGCCCTTTTTCTTTGCTACCGAGGCACTCACCCGCTCACCCTCTAGCTGATTGTTGCAGCTTCGTTTGTTTAATCCTCCCTAACAATGCCTCCATCAAGTCTGCTTCTAAGCGAAATATATATAGAGATTCCTTTGTGCATTCCTTTGCTTTCTGAGAGCAAACATTAGTGAAAACTCGATGGCACTAGATGCTGCAGACTTTAATTTTGTGGAAACCCGCTTTTAATGTGACCTTCAAGAAGCTCATGTTTCATGTTTTATATGTTGTATTTCATTCTGTCTATCGTACCGCATATAAATAAGTTATTGTGTATTATAATGTAGCCTGACGGAAACTATGAAAACTCTCTGAATGAGAGAAACAAATTCCTACAATTAAACTCCAGGTCTTGAATTAATTTCAGTGGAGAAAAACACCCTGGCTCGGATGTTGAACTATAGCATGGGAATCGAAATCAGAATGCCCGCAAATAGAAAAACAAGCGGCTACAGCGACTGCCTAGTCGCACCGGTCTTCTGTACAGTTCCTCCACTTCCAATGTTCAGGCGCACACCTCTATCATGCATTACAGCAGCTATCTCTATTATACTAATTTAAAAGCAGTAGCCATCACAATTGTCGGCTAAGAATGTGTTAGCTATTAGGCCTATTTTACATTTTAGGCGTAATTGTCAGCTTTTAGGCCTAATTTTAACCAGCAGTTTTTATTTCGTAAGTAGTAACGGAGCTAACGCTAACGCTAGTAGCTAACGGAGATATGGATTGTATAGTAAGCCTATTTATTTTTGCAACACGGTACGCCTACAGGCACAGTTACAGTGTTACAACGTAACGCGCAACGCAGACTGTATAGATCAGTGGTAGTAGGGAAGTGACGAGAGAGACACTTAGCAACTCGTAGCAACTTGACATTGCCATGGTAACATGATTTTAGGCCTAATTTTCATTTATAGCCTAATTTTAAAAATGCTGTTTTAATTTCGTAAGTAGCAGCTATAGGCCTAACGGAGAATTTGGTTCGACGATAAGCCTATTCATTCATGCAAAAATGTGACGAAACTATTTTAAACGAAGCTAAAATCCACTTGTTTTTATTGAGTGTTACCTTAGGATTTTAATTCGACGATCAAATGTTATTATTTAATTTAGTTACGTCGAAGAATTCTATTAGCTATAAGGAAATAACGATGTTTTAATTTTCCATGTTCTCACACTGAATCTAACGTTGTAAACAATGGTCGTCAATATCTGGTACCGTTGCGAAGTTGAAAAAGGCGACGGACAGACGGACAGACGGACAAAGTCGTTGCAATAGTCTTCTCAACCGGTACGGCTGTACAGAACACTAAAAAAGCGTCTAATGAAGTCATTAGATTGCTTAGCAACGCAACGCCTTTTCTGCAGTGCATTAACAAACGGCTTCAAACAAACGAATCGTAAAGTGTATGATTTATCCTAATCGTAGTTTGTTTGTACACAAGGTTTCAGTTGCAATGTTGGTTTTGCAATATTTTGTTAATATTTATATTTGTTTATACATTCTTAAGTTTCAGTAATGAAAAGGGAAGAATTTATCAGACTGTGCATTTAATGTAGGTCAACGTGAAGCCCAGCAAAAGTAGACATTTGAATTCACTTAATGCTATCAATCAAATCCACTATGCCTTAGCGGAAAACTTCCGGGCGGATCTGGGAATTTTCCATTACTGCCTACCCCCTTCTGCTCCAGCCATTATGTTTAGAAAACAGCACAACATCCAAATCGTCTTGCTTTCTTTATACTACTACTTGATTGAATAATATTTATATAAAGTCAACAAAACGAAATTAGCAGTAAATATTAAAAATAAATGGAGAGAACAATGGAAAAACAGTTGTAATTTTTTTTTCATTATTGCTCTCATTTATAGCAGTTCCAGGGTACACTGTATTTATTTAAGAAATAGTTTGATTCAAAATCTTGATATGGTAGTTGTTTTGCCATGGTAACCGTTCTAAAATTGCATACTGAATTTGAATCCAAATTAAACCTCTGATGTAAAACACTCCAAAATAATTCATCATCCAAAAAATGAACTCACTGGCAGCACCAGGTCGACAAATTTGTTTTCTTAAATTTAATTTTTCTCTTCGGTGAGTCATTTTAGACAATGTAGCATTGTGCTGTGTTCACTCTCGGAAATTAATATGGATGCTACTCTTTAACAGTGATAAGGCAACCCTCACGCAATTAGATAAAATGCAAACTGATGTGAAGAACACATAGTTAAGTAAAAATCTAGCGAAATTCAAGAATAAGGCAGATTTTGCAAGACTAACGTTAATGAAACAGAATCAAACCTATTTGAGGTGATCTCTATTATTAGTTAAGATGTGAGTCGGCCTCGTGGGAAAGTCGGCCATTTCGAAGAAACATCCATTTGATGTAATAAAAAAAATCGTACTTAACGCGAGAACTGTACCGTCAAAGAGTTGTATTAGAAATGATGAGTGCTGTACTGGTTTAAATCCTGGTAGAGTGTTTGCTGTCTTACAGAATGAAGCCGAACAACGTTTAGCTACAAAATAATTTATATACTTCATACATTTTATACAGGATTCCGTGTAATGTTAACCCCGAGTCAGCATATACGTCCATGATGAATTTGATGATGAAATTTAGGCTTGGATTGTTTTTTTTTTATTTAACTGCATTGGCCGCATGTTAAAAGGCCAATTGAATCACATGATCTGGGGAATGCTAGTGACCGAATCATTTAGAATCTTTCTTATTCGTGGAATGCAGATAATACAAATAGTACTTTACAATCTTCTCTTAAGAGCTGTTAAATTTGGCCCTACACTAGTAGAAAGAACACACCATGATCAAGTAAAAATCACTGGAAAAAAATCATTTATCTGAAATAACATTACATTATATACAAAGGTTATATTCATTACTATTTATACTCTATGACATACTGCCTGAGCTGGAAATAGAATCGATGAAATTTGGATTCAAAGATAGACGCTTTTCTGCTTTGTTGTCTATTCTGATCATGAAGGCAATTCTTTGTTCACAATTGATGCGGCAGTTGTGAAAACTGTAACAAGACTGTAGGTCAGTTTCCTTGCTAATTCTCTTGTTTTTTTCTTTTCTTTTCAGGTCGGCATCTTTGGTGATGCCCACCCT
>JAHWFP010088214.1:0-16362 GCA_023313725.1 Lithobius niger | reverse complement strand
ACGAAAACCCATCCCAGCACTGAAGCAAACCCAAGCCGACCCAATCCAAACAGGGGCCATAAAACAACTAAATTCAAACTCGTAGAATGGCCACCACCAACCACTACGAGCAAAGAAGAAGGACGGGATGTAGTGCTCCAGAAATTCGTCATGAATAAGTGTAAATAGAGTATATAACTTTAATTAGGCCTGAATAAGGTCCGAGGAAAGGATCGAAAATTCGCCAACGTGGACAAACCAGTTGAGTGAGTTAAACCTTTAATACTCTGAACATTATGCTTACGAAACCTCAACGTAAAATAGCCATTTTCAATCCCATTTTTCTTTTTATCACCACCGACAACTCTTTCCACTGTTCACCACTCGTGGTTCCTTTCGGTTCGGTCGTTACCAACTCTTGACAGTGGGTTTCACATATGAACTCCCAACCGCAGGTCTCTGTGCGCTATTGCTTCGCTATTTTCCTAATGTTTTCTACGAAAACAACGAAATAAGCACTACGAACCTGATAATCCATACAGAACCTGGGGTGTGCAATACCAGGTTTTTCAATTCGATACTGATACCGATACTTTATTCATCTGAGTATCAGTATCGCTATACTTTCTCGACACCGATACTTTTCTCGATACTGGTACCTTTTTAAAGAAAGCAGTAAGAATAAACAAATTCAAATGACTTCATTTGTAGTATCCTTTATTCCTTCATTACAATTACCGTTCAGACAAAAATATTTCAGACGACAATAACGTTAAGCAGAACTGCTTTGTTACGTTAAAAAATTAACCTTAAAAGTTTGCATAAAAGCCTATTAGTATTAATAAAAAAAAATTCTTAAATGTAATTAGTGTAGTACAGACAACTGTTCAGCATAGAAATTTAAAAATAAACTCGGACTAGGCTACATGGAATTTACTTACAAGTTTATGTATTTGATAATACAAATAAAGCTATATAGAACAAATTATATATTATATGTAATGAAGAAAAAAGAATCAAATGGGTTTGTTTGCTTTTTTTTTTAATTGCGTGCTTGTTTAATTTGATTGGTTTTCTGGTTTTCTTCACTAATAGAGTATTTTTTAAGTATACATTTTATAAAATCCTATTAAGTTTATGTATGAAAATATATTTGAATTTAATATTTGTAATTTAATAACACAAACATATCCAGTGTAATAAAAAAAAAACAATTTAAAGTTTAAAATAAGATCGTTGCATAGGATTGTTGCTGCCAGGATGTATGCCTAATGCTTAGTGTTGCTAAAATACCTGAAGATCTTTGCTTTCCGGAATTAAAAAAAAAAAGCCCATTTTGCCGGCTTTCCTGCCAGGCCGGCTGAAAATGGTTTCTATTGCCTAAACGAAAACATACATTACCTGATAATTTTAGCATTCTTCTCCGAAGTATGCATTCTTCTCTAGAGGATTAAAGTTGAACGGCGCGCCAGCTCCGTAACCCAACCGCACTTCCCCCGATATAGGCTGCAACCACAACTGATTGTCATCCTATTTTCCTCTGTTTCGTCAGGTGGCGACTCCAGAGGAGAGGTAGGGCGGGTGAAGGTAACGTACGTTTTCGTTTAGGCAATAGAAACCATTTTCAGCTGGCCTGGCAGGAGGGCCGGCAAAATGGGTTTTCTAATTGCCGTTCGAAAACATCAATTACCTGATAATTTTAGCATTCACCCAGACCTCGTCAACGCAGGTGGTGGGTACTACCTGACGGGTTGCCCTAGGGTTACGAGCTGGCGATCTTCTTGGGAACTCAGTGTAACGATACCCAGACAAAGTTAGACCGTGAGGTTAAGGGGAAGATTACCCAAGTTCTGGTGAAGTTTCATTGGTGTGGTTTTTGATGAAAGTTCAGTGTCTTGGTGGGATCAAAACCATGAAGGTGGAAGGTTGTTGTAATGGATATGTTGTGCAGACTCACAAATTGGGATTGTTCTGCAGCGGTAGTTCCCTTAAAAACAAGGTTTTACTAAGGTGGGTGTCTGGTGATGTCGTATATTGGGTGAGTTTCAAATGACAATCGTCGAAGAACTGCAATGTTGCAGGCCTTCCGACGGCTGGCAATTATCTGGATTGCCCTGTTAAGGTCCTCGGACAGAAGGCAGATGAATCCGGATGGAAGCGGAGCTGTTGAGCAGTGTTCATGTATGGCTGTTTTGGGAAAGGCTTTTGAATCGTATTGAGCTGAGCAGTGGAGTTGGTAGATTAATGACTGAAGGATAGTTAGCTTGAAACGACTTGCGACAGAAAATTGCAATGCCAGCCGATGAGGTCAACAGGTAACGTTGGATGACCTGCTGCAGAGTTGTAAACGTAATCAGTCAGGGGCTTTCAGCAGCGCAGGAAGATGGTCCCTGGAAACTGATGGTGTCTTGCTGAAGCTCGAAATAGGATGTTGGCGATGGACAGCAAGCAGTGAAGGGTGAGGGTCCAAGGAGCAGCGACGAAAGAGGTTGCAATGAATGTTGGCGAGGGGTGACAGCTGCAAAGGTTGAAGGCTCAAAAGAGCTTCAACGAATGACAGCTAGGGGCAGCAGGCAGTGAAGGATGGGAGGCCCAATTAACTGCAAGTTTTGTCCGCTAGGACAGCAGGTGGTGCAGGACGACTGTGCGCTGGAGTGCGGAAAATGGATGATAGGGAGCAGTGGGCAGCATAAGATGAAAGTTCAAAGGTGCTGCAACCAGTGTCGGTCATGGACAGCAGGCAGCAAAAGATGACGATCCGAAGCAGCTGTGTTTTTGTCAGTGTGGGACAGCTGATCGATTAGGGGTATTCTCCTTCTGTGATTTTTCAAAATTTGAAGTGCACCTCGTCAATCTGTGGTGGTGGACACCACATGACGGATTCGTAGGGCATGAGCCGAGATCCCATTGAAACAGTCTTTCGTCAGATGTTAATGCCTTGCCGCTATCTGTGGCTAGTCTCAGCAGATTCAATGCGCAAAGGCTATCTGCAATGGAATGAAGATATTTGAATATTCCGAATTAGCTGTGATGATGGCAGGTGAAGAACAGCAGACTGAAGCGGAAGCAACTGTAGTTTATGATGCAAAGGAGCGTTTAAGACTGTAGCGGCGTTAGATTTTTTTTTTTTTTTTGGTTGATGTAGATGGGTGATGGAAGAAAATTGGCATAGCTATCCGTCATTCAGACCCAACGGTATCTGTTAGGAGGATGGCGAAGAGCTTGCAATCCAGTCCAGAAGGTGTGTCGAGTGGGGAAGTTGAGCCTGATGTTAAGAAGCTCAAATGGTACGGTCTGTGAGTGCATGTTCTAGATTTGTGGACTGAAGAGGAACGTTGTGTAACGGATGGTCCTGGAACGTTCTGATTCAGGATAGATCAGCCAAAGGCAATAAGGGTGAAGCAGCACCATCATGGATGAAGGTTCCTTCGAAGTATCTGTGGATCCTGGCATGGGCTAGTCCGGTTACGAAGGATGTTATAAATATCCGAGCACAGGAACTTGGATGGGGACGGAGAAAATTCGTGATGGCTTTGAGATGAGAAAATAGTGAAGACAAAGGCAAGTTTGGATGAGT
Source organism: Lithobius niger (assembly GCA_023313725.1). Classification (NCBI taxonomy): domain Eukaryota; kingdom Metazoa; phylum Arthropoda; class Chilopoda; order Lithobiomorpha; family Lithobiidae; genus Lithobius; species Lithobius niger. The sequence goes on along the minus strand of JAHWFP010088214.1, from coordinate 12,806 downwards.
AAGCTTTGTCATGTGTTGACAATCATGGATGACAGACATGAGTCCATGTCCTTGACGTTGGATAGGGAAGAATTATTGTGCCTGTCGAGTACATCGGAGTTCCGTTGAGTTTTGGCGTGGTCCAGTCTGCTTGAACGGGGGACGGTTTGGCTTGATGCTTGTAAGAATAATATGCGGGATTTTTCTTTGACCATGAGTTGTTGTGTTCAGCTGTGAGAGTCGTTTAAAAACGGATACGGAAGCAAGATTAGTGGGAGATGTCAGATCCCGGATTGAACTCGGATTGAAAAATCAGGATAGCAATAGTTGGACCGTTGCTTGAAGACAGAAACAGAGGAAACGCTGGATCACTCGGCGGTATGGTGGCCATTTTGGATGCAGCATCAGTCTATGTTTCGTTGGAGCGAGCCAAGCCAATGTCAACTTGAGCATATGCTGACTGTCCGAAAAATGAAAATTCGGACTGCTTGTTGAAAGCAGGACAGCGATGGGGAAGAAAAAACGGACTGTTGAATTAAAACCAGGACAGAGTGGCAAACACGTTGTCTTGATCTTCCTGCGTTGGCGTTGTGGTGGGAGATAAAAAAAGGATTGTGCAAAACACCCGGACAGGGATGCAGAATTGGGATGGCAAAGGTCGGATTGTTGCATGTTGCTTGACGGCAAGTTGGATGCGGCGTCAGTCTTTATTTTTCTGGAGCGACCGAAAACCATTGTCTTGATCTTGTGTTGTGTTGAATTTGTTTGTTAAATGATTTACAGTTGGCTTGAAGTCTCGTGGAAATTCGGAAAAGGATCGATGCGATTTAGAAGATGACGATCTGTGAGAGTGTTTCATTTTCATGGCCTTCTTAATTGAATGTGATGAAAGTTGGCCACATGGAAGTAGTGATTGCAGAAGGAGACACTTGAATCGAAGCACTGACAACAATATTACGATCGTCGGACGACGGACTGTGAGGCGATGGGACGGCCATCTTGTTTCCGGTCTTAGGGGGCCATTCATAAAGTATGTCACGCTTTTTTTGACCAATTTTGACCCCCTCCCTCCCCCATGTCACATTTTGTCACACGTACTCATACCCCCCTGAAAAAGTATGTCACACTGACCTCACCGCCCCCCTCCAAAAATATTTTTATGGGAATGCAATTTTGTGGACCCGCACAAAACTTTAAAAATCAGCTTATTTTATCTGCCATGAGCCAGTTTAAAATGAGAAGCCACAAATAAAGGAAAAGGAAATGGAAACAGTCGAATTAACGTTCTGTTCAACTGCTACGATTATCTCTGGATGGAGAGTCGTTCACATGCCACAATCGACAAGAGCACATTTCCGGGGTGCTTCTATTCTAGAATGCAGAGGGTGGGGGCGAGGCCAGAATTAAGTCTACGCAGCAATATTGCCGAGGAAGTTGCTAAGCGATAGTTATATTCGGCAGTACAGACAGTTGGTAGAGCTTAGTTTTTAGATGTAAACGCAACATCTATTTTGGGGTTAATTTTACGTAGTTTTCCTTGACAAATTTTTGTTAGCTTTAAAACCAATTGTAAGTATAGCCTACATTTGGTTGCAAGTACAAAATTTAAGTTGTCACACTGCCATCACAAAGTTTTAAAGTAAAATGTAAATACACCAACACATTCTTGTATCCGGAAAGCGTTTTAAGGAAAAGAGACATCGTATTTCAGTTGGCATTCTTTTGGGCTGTAACTAATGTCCTCGTCGATAGTACAAATCAATCGAGGCAGTGGTTTTGTCGGCGGCCATACCGTAGTCGCATGTGCTTGTTGTCTCTAAGATTCGGCCGATACTGTAGTACAACCTTAATTCAGTACCCCTGCGAAACGTTGAGCCAAAGCTTCCCAGAATCAATGCTATGACGTCAGATAGTGACGTCTCTGAGTCCATGCACACTTTAGGAATGTATTGAAGCAATCTCACTGATATTTCCTCCATTTCAGTTCTCCTAGGCATTAATGACATGTCGTATTGTGGATGGAAAACTGGTTGAAGAAAAAAATCTTCAGTTAAAGCTTTCCCAACCTAACATTCAGAATGAGCTACACATTACATTCCACAAAGCACGTGGCTTGTTTGTCTCGTTGAAAGATGTGGCTTCTGTATTCCTCCGCCTGATGCAAGCAAGTGCAGATAGTACTAGATAGCGCTAGATGGTGCTTTATCTGCAGACTTTCATTCGGTGACAGTGTCACTTTAATTCCTAGAATACTGACAGGTTCAACCAGAAGCAGTTTTACAGCTCCTGACTTTCCTGACACCTGAGCACGTCAGGATATTAAATTATAATTATAATTTAGAATATTAAATTTTTTCTTTATATGAAAAATAAAAGTGTGACGTCACATTTTCGAAACACCCCCCCTCCCCCATGTCACGTTTTGTCACACTGAACCCTGAACCCCCTGCCCCCCTTCGGAGCGTGACGTACTTTGTGAATGGTCTCTAGTCGTCGCTTCCTTTGAACGGGACATGGTGTCGTCTGCTTGAGGGTGCGTTGGCAATCCATGACCTTGATAGTCGGACTGCAGAAACAGGATAGAGACAGAGCGAAAGTCGGACTGCTCAAATGAGGATGGAGACGGAGTCGAAACTCGGATAGCAGAAAACGGGAAGGGACTGATGTCAAAAGTCGGATAGTTGCTTGACGATACGATACAGGAGAATCAGTCGGTGTTTCAACAGAGCGAGTCATGGCGTCGTTTGCTTGAGTGTGCGCTGGCTGTCCGCGATCTTGAAATTCGGATAGAAAAATCAGGACAGCAAAAGTCGGACTGTTGCTTGAAAACAGGGCCATTCAGTCATGAGAGTAGGATGAATCAAGCGATGACGTACAAGGACAAACTTGAATTGCAGTGTACGTCAACAATCTCCGAATCGACTGGCGATGGATAGCAGTCGTCGTTTGTTCGAACGGGCCATGACGTTGTCAGCTTGATCGTGCGCAGGCCGTCCGCCATGTTGAGAAACACGGATGGAGAAATCAGGATAGCCAAATTCGGACTGTTGTGAAGACGGGAAACGCTGAATTGCTGGGCGGCCATGGATCGGTAACAATTCGGTATACAGGAAGGAAGACAAGGCATAGACCGCTGATCGTGCGTTGACTGTCCGAAAAAGAGAAAAATCGGACTGGGAAAACAAAACTGTTAAAAACAGGACAGAGAAGTAAACGATGAGAGAACGGAAGCATGCGCTCGCGGCGCACGCTAGAGGAAAAGAGGATGACAATCAGTTGTGGTTGCAGCCTATATCGGGGGAACTGCGCATGCGCACAAGTGCGGTTGAGTTACGGAGCTGGCGCGCCGTTCAACTTTAATCCTCTAGAGAAGAATGCATACTTCGGAGAAGAATGCATACTTCGGAGAAGAATGCTAAAATTATCAGGTAGTTGATTTTTTCGAACGGCAATTAGAAATGTATGTAAACAAATATAAATAAAATATTTAAATTTATAACGTATTAACAGATTAGTTATTTTTATTTTTACGGAAAATACCCATCATGCATTGCACTCTTCAATTTCAAGATGGATGCTTATGTTCCAAGTTGCTGCAAAACGCTGGTGAACAACAAAGACCAGCAACATTGTAATGATAAAGTTTTAGCTTCCATAAACAGTCAGCAATCAACTGTAACGTATGCTTATCCAGTAATCATCGTTCTTCTTGGGATTTTATGATTTATTTGGTGTGGATTGCACTCACAGAGAGTCAATAGGTAGGGGGCCCATTAAAGTGGCACTATCACCGATTGAAACCAGACGAATTTTGACAACATCTAGCGCAGTGTAGTACCATCTAGCGTTTGCTTGCACCAAGCGAAGGAATGCATAACGGCATTTCTTTTAACGAAACAAACACGCTACGACATCCTTAATTATTGAGTGAAAATTTGGTTCATCCTCGTGCACCTGCGAGCAAGCTATAAAGGTTAACAATATTAATATCACTAGATGGCACAACGGTATTTTCGTTTGCATTTCAATCGGTGATAGTGCCACTTTAAAAATGTGTGAAACTGCTACTGCTGCTACTAAACGTTAGGCCTATTTGGTGACAAATCTACAACGATCTAAACTCTTGAAATTTATTTTTTGTGCCCAAACCTCTTCGACATTCTCTTAATACTGCAATATTTTTTAAACCAACAATATTTTTTTGATACCTTCGATACTACCGAAAATCGATACCAAGTTTTGAATTTTCGATACCACTATTGATACCAAGACAGTATCGGAAAAAGTATCGAAATTCGATAGTATCGCACACCCCTGTACTGAACCACTGCCAAAGTCCTTAAGAAGCTATTACATCCACATCCTAACAGGCAGGGGCGTACTGGGAGGGACATTTAGGCCCGGGAAATGGGTAATGTAGGCCCTTCTCTTGTGGCGTTTCATAGGAATTTGTCATTATGAAAAAAATTTCAGTAGGCCCTGACAGGCCCTTAGGGCATAGGCCCCACGGGAAACCTCCCGTTTTCCCGTATGGCGAGTACGCCCCTGCTAACAGGCCGCCACGTTCTGTTCTCCCGCAAAATTTTCTGTCGCCATGCCAGTCGCCATTTTTATACTCTCTAACCAGTCTCGATAGAAAATACTCACCACCAAACCGCGTAGCCTCGTAACCACGCAGCTTGCTTAACAAAAAATGGTGCCCTTCAGTTCAACTGGGAAAATGATTGTGCGGAACGACTGTCTTATAGTAATGTAACAATCTTTAGCTCAAGATTTTCTGACTGCATGCGCCAGCGACAAGAAAAAGAGTGGATGGACGTGAGCAGGATAGAGGGAAATGGGGATAGAGACGAAGTGATGCAATTTTTTGCATAAATGACTGCGTTAATGAGCTGGTGGGGTAATAAAAAAAGAGCCGTGGGTAAAGGAGGAAATCCCAATCTTGTAAGACAATGAGGAGAATTCTGCGAAAGAGGACTAGAACATTGCTACTTTCAGTAGCAATGTTCAAGTTTTTATTTAATGTCCAAAGAATTATTCGGCATGATTAAGTTGGCGAATGTTTTGGTGTGTTGATATCACTCCTTTTAAGGGCCGAACCACTCTCAACTTGGTGGCCTCTTTACCAGTTTTTGGTTTGTTTATTTTGCTTTGATTTTACAGTTTGTTTATTTTTCGTGAATTGGACGTGAATACAATTTCTTTGGCAACGTTGTTTAGATTTATCGTGATACACTAGTGTGTGTCTAGGCATGCACGTCAGTATACACGTTCTCATTGTCCGAACTTTAACCGTCCAATGAGAGACAATGTCGACAATACTAACAATGGTTATAACAAGACTTTCGTACTTACGCGTCCTCCCATGCCATCCCGTTGCACCCCCAGGCCCCCAACCATAAAAGTACCAGCTAGCTAGTAACCAGTAATTACAAATTTCAACGTTATTGAGGATCAGATTTTGCATTAAAAAGCAGCTTAGCTGGCATCCCTACACGAGTTAAGTTTTGTCATCTGGGTTATTGCTCTTGATTTCAACACAATTTAAGCTTTGTACCACAGTATTATTTTTATCCAAGTACCTGAAATCTGCCCACCTCTGCTTCAGGATACAAGACACTTGACACTATGGCGCCACGCTACAATGGTTTACAACCTCGACAACTGAATTGATGTGATGTTTGTTGCCTAACTTGGCGCAACTTCCCTAACTAGAAAGGGTCATAATACCTGTTGATAACATAACAAATAAAAAAGCAGCAAAACAAAAATTGCACGACCAATATTAATGTTTCCAATTACCACTCAATTTTTTCGAGGTGTTAATAGTTTTGAGCGGTCCTGATGTAAAATTTTTGATTACCTTAATTTTTCTGAAAGTGTTCATTAAAAAAATGTAGAATGGTCCTAACATTAAGTCGGTAGCTTAAATTGTCATTAAGCTAATTAGTAAGAGAATTTTTGTTTTCTTTCCGCAAAATGAGGACCATGGTCGACTTACACTGAAAAGACCCCGGCTAATCGAAAGCGAACCCACTTACATTGATAACATCACAGTGTACCTTCTGCTTCAGTAATTATAAAGATCGAAGCTTTTTTCAATGGGTGCTGACAAATAAACCACAGATCTATATAGTATATCTCACTTAGAGGATGCTGTTTGTTTTATGGCCTTATTAGGGAAATGATGTCTGCTTCGTTCATATTTGGGTTTTTACGGAAACAAGAAGCTACTTCTCGGCAGGATTCGTGAATAGTTATGCCCATATTAAGGAAATGACGTTCCTTTCGTGAATCATCGTTCTTTTACGGAAACACGAGGATGCTTCTCGGTTAAGATACGCTTAATTTGGTGTATCAACAACATACAAATGAGGTTAGGCCAAACACGAAATGCCAATGCCAAAGCAAACGAAATTTCACGTTGGTTGATAAAATGTGGTGGTGGATAGTATCGCTATGCCAAATAGGAGTGAAACATAGAAAACCAAACATAAAAGGTAAACATACATAAAACTAAACACCGTAAATCAAAATTACTTCGTAAATCGAATATGAAATCAGAAATAGAAATAAAAACCCTAATACTAAATTCCTTCAGAGTATCGTTTTCTGGAAAGAAAACAAAAATTCGCAAACCGAATTCCACTCGTGCTTCTACGAAATGTATAATTTGTGCGTTTTAGCACTCAACTGCTTTCCAAGAAATTTTCCTTGACCTTCGGTCTCAGGAAATTAAATATGGAAAGGAATTTCGTGCTAAAATGCACAAATTATCGATTTCATAGAAGCACTCATGGTATTATAGCCGAAAATACGGCTAAAAAATTTATACAAAAATATTATACTCACCTAAGGCTAAGGCAAAAATATTGGGAAGTGGGCGACTGAGGTAGAACATGAAATGAAACTGGGAAGCAGTGATGAGAATCAGCCATACCCCAACTGAACAACCAAATCGCTTTTTAATGGAATCAACATATTTCTGGAAGCCAAGAAGCACCAAAAACCCCAAACAACCACGAACTAGAAAACAAGCAAAAGTAAGAAATATTATAATCAGCAGTAAACTCATTTTAAAAACAGTTATTTTTCAGGCAGGAAAAATTATGATTTGTGCAGTCGGGCGGTTTCTTGATTTTTATTTTCCATAATGGTTCAAAGAAGGCCGGCCCGAAGACATTTCATGTTTTTTACTTCTAGATACTAAAATCTATAGAGTTGGCCTTTGCACCAATGATAAAGCCTCTTCAAAACGATTAAAACGGTGTACTGCAACGCCGACAGTAGTCAACAAATAAAGAACCTGAAAATTTAAGCGGCAATTCATAAACCTAGGAAAAGAAATTGATGCGTAACTTTCACAGTAGCGAGTCAGCTCCTGAGCAACTGTTTTTCAACTTAGCACACGTCCTGAAGAAAACTTTGTGTGGCCTTTAAACGACTCACAGTAATGACAGCTACACAACTTGACATTTTGCACTAGGGATCGACTAATACCCCACAGTTACTCAGGAACTTGCATTCGAGTCATTATTCAGTTGTGTGGTATTCAGGGAAAAAAATACAAAAGTTAATGAAAAATAAAAAATTTCCGATTATTATTTTGAGAGTTCACAATAAAGCTTTCACGATTTAACACTGTTACTCTCATTCTCGAAAACCAAATACTACCTGTATTTTGTGAATTTTTAACAGTTTTTCCGAGAGTAAAGATGTTAACTCGTCATATAACTGTCTTCATCAGTTGTCCTTCTGGAACTTAAAAACCATGTCGCGAATGTGACAAAACCAAGGGACCACTAGACGAAGCCAACACCTGATAGAGACAGTGTGTGGTGAGTGAACATCTTTGCTGACGGGAAAACTGTTGAAAATTCGCAGAATACAGTTTAGTATCCAGTTTTCGAGAATGAGCATAACATCGTTAAATCGTGAAATTTAAAGTTATTTTTACTACTAGTACATGGATTTAAAAATTTCAGTAGACTATTGTTAAATCTGTTATTCACAAGCTTTCCAGTGTTCCAAATCTCAAGTTGCTAGCTATCTCTTAGCATTTTGAAGTTACGAGGCAAAATGTACATGATACAGCCAGTGGTCAACGTAGAAGCAAAACTTGAAGTAATTAAACCTGGTTTATAATGGAATAATATTGACAACTTTTGGTTTATAATGGAATAATATTGACAACTTTTGGGCTACATTAAAAGTTAAAACGGTACTTCTCAATAACAAGAATCGACGAAAATTGAACTCGTACTCTGAAGCCTATGATTTTTATATGCCGCGGTCGTCTCAAAGGCTCAACCAGACAACCAGTCAGCAATAAGTAGCTGTCCTAAGCATCCTCATTGAGGAAGGAGTACTGTCCTCAGCATCCTTAGCATTCTGTCCTTACTGCACTTTTAGCATCAGCAGAATGCTAAAAGTGAAAATGCTTCAGGTAATGGGTAAAATGCAAATGGAGAAGTCAACGTATTTTTAGAAATGCAGATGGTAATTCGAAACAGTTTGTAGCTAAATGATCCTGTTTTGAATGTGGCGAGTCTTCCCATTTCATCAAAAATTGTCCAAGTAAACGTAGTGCAGCGTAGTCAATTTGTGAAAAACCTGTGGTAAACATAACATTTTCTGAATTGGACCACAACACAGTAGCAGGATGACTTCGAAGGGAAACAGATTTATGGGACACAGGTGCAGCACTAAATTTTTTTGCTAGCAAACTGGTAGATCCTGCTAATCTAACATGGGAATTCATTCAGTTGGGTACAGTAGTATTATTCACAACTCCAACAGTATTGCCAGTAGCAGTAAGGGCAGCAGTTTCAATCAATTTTTATGGAATTTTGATTGTATTTTGAATAACAACAATTCAAAACATTCAGAACAAGAATGACGAAGAGCAGTCAGAATTGTGCAATGTTATTACTAAAGCACAGGCCAAACAACTTTATGAAGTTAGGCTAAAGGAAGAGTGTAAATTGGAAGGTACAAAACATGATGAACTTATAAAGCTTGAAACTGTGTCTAGGGTAGAAAAGCAAAAAAAGCAGCAGTAGGCTAGCAAATTCTTCTGAAGTTAAAGTGGCACTATCACGGATTGAAAGTCTGCAGAATCTGGCAACATCTAGCGCTATCTAGTACTATCTAGCACTTGCTTGCACCGGAAAGCACAACAACATTTCGTTTTAAGAAAAAAACAAGCCATGTCCTCCATAATTATTGAGTGCAAGTTTGATTCGTCCTCGTGCACCTGGACTTAAGTTGTAAACGTTAACGACATCAGTGCAGCTAGATGGCGCCACGATTTTTCGTTTGCTTCTCAATCGGTGATAGTGCCACGTTAAGGTAAAGTAAAATCTGTAGGTAAGGATACAGAATTAACTAAGCCAGGGGCCAACCAAAGGGTGCTGCCCTTATTACTCTCCGACACTGATTTTGGCGCCAACAAAAGTCAACCACAGTTTCGAGCACTTTCCCGCTTTAGTTGCACAATAGCACACAAGTTAGTATAAATGGGTGAGCCAATGTCCACTACAACGATAGTTTCTTAACTCTCAATACATTTCTCAAAATCTATGTACCATGTTAGAATATACCAGAACTTACGAAGCTGCATGTGCTTTGATAAAAGCTTTAATTACTTTAAATTTTTCTGGCCAAATTCTACAGAACTAGAGCCTGGAATTTTAGCCATGTACACTGTATAGTACTTTAAGATGTTGGACCCTGCAATGGTTTTCTGGCACACCATCTAAATATCAATGAGTTTGAATTGAGGTTTGAAGACGATGAACCCAACAACTCGATGCCCGCTATGACACTTTTTAATAGCACCTCAATTTACAGCCTTCTTGGTGGCCATTTTCAAAGGTAAACACCATCTTAAAACAAAGAAAGAGAGACACATTCAAAAATAAAAAGCTACATCTCAAGTTCAGGTAAAAAAAATATCCCCCAGTAAAATTACCGTATACTGGCCCAATTGTAAGCCAGTACTGTATATCCACATTTGCGGCCACGCTCAACCGAGAATGGCAAAGTAAATTGCCATTCGGGGCTCATAAATTCAACAAAAATAAACAGGCACAATTATAAGGCAACAACTTTTACCGTAGATTATGCTAGAGCCGCTATTATCAATACAGTTAGAACTAAGGCGGCCCCGACACCGATACTGGATTGGATTGGTTGCGCATATTTACGGCTCGGCATCGGTAACTTTTGCAGAATAATCGATAACTTCGGTGTTTTGCTCAAGAAATCACAGAGTACCTTCCTAGCAGTTTTAACTGTGGGTTCGTATTTAAAAAAAAATTATTTTAATAATTATTGGACTTTTGCAGAAAACTACACCATTGATGAAAAATTGGGGATGCAATTTTGGATAACGGTAACTGAACCGGTATCTACAAAATTTTTAAAACCGATTCGCTATTGGATTGGTAAAGTTGGTATTGGTGCAGCCTTAGTTTGTACCATAATTACTATAATAGTTCAGCTAATGCCGATTCAGAATATTTTTTATCTCGATTTTTTTTTTAATTATGGCCTTCATAACAATTTTTTAGGTCCACTTTTGGTTATATTCTAGTTTTTGCTAAATAACTCAGAAACCATATGAGTTACTGCCTTCTCATGAGCACCAACAGAAAGCTCTCGAAAGACGACTCGAATGGAATATTCAAACTTCAAAACTCAATGGACATAGCAGCCATAAGCACAGAAGTAGAAGCTGAATCTGATACACATCTACTTATACCAGGTAGTGAAAGATACAACTGGTGATTTTTTTTTTTAGCTATACGTTCCTTATATTTTTTTACTAAATGGATGCCAAAAAAATCTTCTACTTGGCGACTCAATACTCAAACTACTGCACACAGTAACTTGCTCTCTGCCCGGACTCGGTTGATACCCATTTTGCAAAGAATCTTTATTCTTTACCTCAAGAGCAAGGAGCAGAACACATCAAAAGAATGCCTGTGCTTACCTATTATCTGGCCGTAAAGCTTGCTAATTTGTAGAAACGATAGAAGTGTCAATGCAGGCGTTGTCAACAAAGCCACGACTAAGGGACCAATAAATGAACGAGGAACCACTCCAGGGAATTCAAGGTGGTCATACTAAACAGACCAAAAAAATGTAATATTAACAGAAAGACAGCAGGAAAAGAAAATATAGTATATATTAAAAAAATTAAAAACAACCCAATATTTTAATGGTGCGGTAAGCTTTCAAACCAACTTACAAATAACAGATATAACATACATAAGAACTTGAAACAAAAATATCGCAGTACACCGAATGTTTCGTAGAGCAGAATGTTAGAAACTACGCACACCTACCAATCGAATAATCAATGGCATCGTACAAATAGCATCGACTGTAACAGTATCAAAAGCGAACTGGCACGTTAGTATGGCTTATTACTTGTTTGTTAGTTCAATGGACTACGGTTTAACCAAGACTATACACAATTTTGCAGGAACGAGAAGTTAACTCCGATTCGATATACTCTAGTGGGTCATATGAATATCTTGATCTTGGACAGTATATTGAAAATAAAAATTCCACTGGAGCGGAGACTCGAACCAGTTTCTCCTTGCATCTACTCCATAAATGCACATCATATATCTCACACGGAGATGAATCATGATGAAGAGAATATGGCTGAATCTGTCACCCAGTTATTAACCCATAACCGCCTGAAAGAACTTTAGACCCCTTTTTTTAGAGTCCATATGGTACTCGGGTCGGTTCTCGGATTCGAACCGGTATTCTCTTGGGTTGGAGCCGACGACGCTGACTACTGGGCTGTGACTGCCCGCGTTGCTCGGGGCTCACAAACCTCGCGCTGGGACTTAGTTATTCGCTGTTATGCGTTGAAGGCGTACGTTCGTATCTAGGCGGTTATGGGTTAGCTGAGGGTTGAAAAAATACTTGATTGCAACTAATAACCCATAACCGCCTGAAAGAACTTTAGCCCCTTTTTTTTTTTAGAGTCCATGGGACTCGGGTTTGTTCTCGGATTCGAACCGGCATTCTCTTGGGTTGGAGCCGACGACGCTGACCACTGGGCTGTGACTGCCCGCTTTGCTCGGGGTCCCCGGGGACCCCTCACAAAGCTCGCGCTGGGACTTAGTTTTTCGCTGTTATGCGTTGAAGGCGTACGTTCGTATCTAGGCGGTTATGGGTTAGAAGAAGATGTAGGTGAATTTTCGAAACATAGCCAGGTACCTGTTAACCGTCCCACCACATTTGGTAACTAAGAGCAATGGAGTGTCTGAATTTTGGGGAGAATTTATCCCTGTTGGGGTTCACGCCGGAGATGGTGAGTAAAAAAATAATTACAGAACCCTATATTTTTTCCTTCATATGCCATTAGGGATACATTTTCTAGTAAACTGGAAACTGGAAGAAACAGCTCTTACTGGGCACAGCATGTCAATGTGTTGCTGTCCTGATACCAGGTTTCTGGCATTTCCGTACCAATAAACATGTTAGTGGTTTGCCAAACTTTCTACATCTACAGCGTATAGGTGATGTGCTGCATGTATTATAAGGCTAGTTTTTTGCATACTTGCGATGACTAGCGATGTAGGCAGCTTCAATGGTGCGCATGGTTCGTTTAAGTCTGTGGGTAGGGAGATTAGTGAAAGAGTCTCTACTTCATACATGGAAAGGACCATTAAACAATGTTTCCTGTTTCATAGATAGCATAGCTTATGTCAAGTCACTGATCCCTAAATGACCAAACTGGAAGCTCGAGCAAGAGTACTGTAACGGACATTGGCTCACCCTCGTACCTACCTGTGTGCTGT
>JAHWFP010088210.1:0-12956 GCA_023313725.1 Lithobius niger | reverse complement strand
AAGAGGGAAAGAGGGCTGGAAGAGAGGGAGGGAAAGAGAGATAAGCGAGCAATATAGGCAGAGAAACTGGAGAGAATAACGGATTTAGTCACTTCACCGAAATCATTGTAAAACAAATACATAAGTAAAGGAAACAGTAATACAACAGCGAAAATCATGCCTCCCAAAACAGCTCAGTTTTTAACCGTTCAATATGAGTTAGATTTTACTGAGATGGTGTGAATGGGAGAGAGAGAGCGAGAGAGGAAGCGAGGGTCGTAAAGAAAAGACGAGGAAGAGGAAGACAAAGATCTCTCAATTGCATATACAATTGTCTATGTTGCGACGCTAACGAGTGTGTGTATTTGTAGCGTTATGGGGTATACAAAAGATTTAGGTGAAAAACCCACGCATGTGGACGTCGCTGTTGAGATATTCGTTGTCAGCCCGCCGCACGTGACCTCCATCAGGTGGTCGTTCCGCATTTTAGGAAAACCGTCATTGTAATCCAACGGCGAGGCGAATCTGCGACCCTCGATACAAGTAACGAATGCTGGGTTAAAACTAGTCAGCACCCTCCTAAACCGGCACCGCAAACTCAGGCTTGGAAAAAGGTGTGATTAATCTGTCATTAAATAATGACCAACTTAAACTAGCTATGGTGGTTTGGTTTACGTTATAGGTTACAGCTGGCTGTCTTCGAAGTGACGTCGATTGTCCCAACAGATTCTGGATTTGAACAGCGCTAACTAGCGACGATGCGATGGCTGGTGCTGCTGCGACTGTCCGTGAGGAGAGGCAGGCGGTGGTGGTGTGGCGGTTATGATATTACATAGCTTGGCATACTAGATGTGGGACGGACGCGTACGCGGCCAGAATGTGAATGAGATATTTAACATAACGTGAAGCTCACCGGCTTCCTTTCTTGGCAGGTTCTGGAATACAGAAATCAATGCAAGATGGCGGACTGCATTTTGATAGATGTTACAGCACGGCAAAGAGGGGGAAAAATGGAAGGCTCTTCTTAGTAATCGACAAAACAGGATTGGTTATACGACAATTTAAACGCTTTTCTATTACTAAAGCTAACCTTTTAACAAAACACGTAAACGTGAACAGATTCAATTAAAACAACAGAATTTTTTTAATTTTTTGGCCGAGCGAGGTCGAATTCTCGACTTAAATTTGAATTTTGTGCACCTATTAACTTGTTGGTGAACACTATTATGTCAACTTAAGCAACAGATACAAACATGCATAAACACAAAAGACCTTAAGAAGGCATTACAAACACAAGAGGATCCGTGATGACAAAATATACACACTGTCACATAATGTGCATCGTAGCACAAAAAAATAATATCAATAAATAAATCTGCTACAAAAAAATAAAAAATGGTACACGAACCATTTTAATTACTAGAAATGCAGAAAATATTCTCCAGCTTATAACTTTGTATAAATGTTCAATAAATGGCCACAGTAGTGATATCCAGTAGCCACCGCAACAGGCATTTCTGAAATGATGAATTTCAGTAAAATCTTTTATGTAGTTGGGTATGTTATTGTAAAATCTGCTTCCAAGGAAGTAGCTGCATTTACGCAGTTTTTCTTTAAGAGATTTTAGGCTGAATGACGAAATTATTAGATTCACTCGTCCGTGTGGTGTGTTTCATCTAACTTTCGAAACATTAGTAGTTGTGACTAACTCGGCTAATAGGATTAACTTTGGCGGCCTTTCCCTGGCTGAATGATATCACTACTTTCAAAGGCCGACCCGGTTTTTGGAAACTTGGCGGATTCTCTTATACCAGTTTTGGTTTTGGGTGGATACCTTTTACACAGAGTGCACGCAGCCTACAAAGAACGGGTTGACTCCACCAGTTCAACATTCTATCTAAGGTGACGCCAAGAAGTTCAAAAACTTTTTGGAAGTAGGGGCAATCACATGTAATGGTGGAGTTCTCTGCATTGAGCACTTGTGCATTTCTAGAATATTGACAATTGTTTCAGAGAAAAGTTCACATAATTGCTTTTCGTTACGTTAAGGGTAAGCAGGTTATCAAAAACCTAGTCTCCAATAAGTACAAGATCACGTTCAGTTTTAACAGAGACTATAGTTAGTTGCAAGAAGTGCAATACCATCAGCGAAAGATACAGTACTAGAATTAGTGTTTAAGTTGTAAATATCGTTAATGCAAACAACAAATAGGAGTGGTCCTAAAACTGATCCTTGAGGCACTCCTGTAGTCATTACTAAAGTACTATCACTGTAATGACTCCCGACTTTTGTAGATTGGACTCTGTTTAATAAGTATAGTCCGTAAACCAGTTATGTGCCAAACCTCTGATTCCATAAAGATCTAATATCTATAAAAGTCATTCGTGGTTTACGGCGTCAAACGCTTTCATCAGGTCACGGAACACACCCACAACAATGCTACCCGAGTCCAGTGCACTATAAGTGTGCTGTATTCTGAGCAGCATCTTCTGTGCTACAGTTCTTTCGAAGTATATACTGATCTGTGAAGCATGTTATTGTTTTTTCAATAAAAGCAATAAACCTGTTTTCCAATGCCTTTTCAAGTGGCCTGGAAAGAACAGAACGTAAACCAATGGGCCTATAATTATTTGGATCGCTGGGATTGCCTTTCTTGAAAACAGGGATCACAACAATCTACATACGTAATACGGAGCAAGCGGCCAAGTCACCGGCCACGCCATTCCGTCGTACAATCAAGTACCCTACCCTGTAGTGCCATCTGTTGACGGGATTCTCCTTCAAATTCGGGTTGGGGCACTTTTCCAACGTCTTCGAACAGATGGCGCCACTTACCAAATCTGCCATGTCGCCGTCTATTGACGGCCTTGGACTACAACTTCGGGTTATAACACTTTTTCCAAAGTCTTCGAAGAGATGGCGCCACTTACCAGACCTGCCGCACCGTTTTTGGGTTCATTTTTTTGGTGTTGTTGTCGTACCAAAGCGCCAAGTTGTAATGGCACAATCTCGTTGATGTTGTTATGGGAAGTAAGCTTCAGATAGGTTAGGTCGTAATTTTAAGTAGTCTTAGGTTTGTAGATGGAGCGCATGACACAAGGTCTATAGGCTCTAGTAAATAAAATCACAGTAAATCACGCCCAACAAAGTTTTAGTCTCGTGGACTGTGCCATTGTCGGTGTTTAAGCTAAAAAAAAAAAAAAAAAAACAACCCGTGTCTACTAAACCAGACAACTTTAAACCAAACGACGATTGGTTCTTAATTTCGAGGGCCTCGATTTTGACAGCCTGATACGATGGAAAGGCGCATTTATTTTCTAAATGTTCACTTCCGGATAGGAGTTGAATTGTTTTTTAAGTGGGCGGCAACAATCGTTGCTTGCAACAATGTCGCCATGCACGGTAGCGAGGTGAATTGTTTCAAAGGATTAACTTAAACATAGGGTTACTTGCTTACTGAATGCTGGATTTCTCAGGGCTTTTTTTAGCCTACAGTCAAACATACGCATGCGACTTTTCCGGGGCTGCACCAAAGGGGAAATGTCACGGGTCGGCGTTTTCGGGGGGTGTGGGAGAGGGTGCCAGGGCAAGTGTGTGTGTGGCGGACAATGCGCGCTACCGAAGTGAATTGTTTCAAAGGATTAACTTAAACATGGGATTACTTGCTTACTGAATGCTGGATTTCTCAGTGATAGGATTTTTTTTAACCTTCAGTCACACACACGCCAGCGACTTTTCCGGGGCTGCACCAAAGGGAGAATGTCACGGGGCGACGGGGCGTGGAGGTTACAGTAATTGTGGGGGAGAGGGCATATGTGGCAGCCATTCACATGTTCGGTCTTCGGTTTGATAAATTTAAAACCAAAGACCAAACACCTGGAGGGAGGCGGGTAGGGGGGGGGGGTGCGCAGCATGCATGCGCACGGGCACAACTAGTATGTTATAAAATGTGAGGGTAATTCCAGCAGTAAATGAAAGGTTGAAAAGATAGATAAGAATAGGAGTAATAATGTGCTTAGCCGACTTAATATTTTGCCAATATCTAGGGAGTTGATAAGTTTATTTATTTCCAGCGCAGTAACAGGAGTAATGAGAAAAGAATGGTTAGTTGACGGTGGTAGATATTTACGCTCAGACGATTTTTTGATCAATCTTGCTGGCCAAATTTTAACCAATGCTAAAAAAATGAAAAAGTTATTAAATTTGTTAGTACAAGTCTTTGCGTCATTATCAAGTACATAGCTCCGTTGACAAAAATTTCGTCGCAGTGTTTGCTGCATTTTTTTTTTGACCCAGATTTCATTAAAAATATTCCATTGTTTACGACAGTCACCATTTGCTCTGTACGATTTTATCCTGGAAGTGGGTATCCGGTGCCGATGAAGTACTTCTAAAAGAAGAAGCGGTTCCGGTTTCGGTTTTCACGTCCTCAAAACCGCGGTTCCGGTATCGGTTTTTGCCACCATCCACCCCAACCAGACATTTTTAGTTCTTTCTCTAGTAACTGTTGTTTTACTTGCTTCTAACTCACTCCTGCTTTCACTTTCAGCAGCGTCATAAACCATGGGTCTCAGTTGGTCTCCATTGGTCTCAGCACCATTTTCCTCTATTTTCTTGTTAATGACTAGGAGCTTTGCTGTCATTTATACGTAGAAAATGATAATTATTAAAAAATAAATAAAAACAACAAATCAATTTTTGATTTTAGGAACGCCGTACGAAAAACCGACACAAATTCCCAATCGGTTTCGGTTTTCAGTAAACACCGAAAATTCTGTTTCGGTTTCGGTTACCGACCTATCCCTATTATACAGTGGTGATCGTTGGCCCGCCCTTGGTTACAGACTTGTATTAATTTCTGGAACAGCCGGCAAAACAGGGTTGTAAATTGTCTGTACCGTCCCTTGTACACTCTATGTAGGTTCTTATCCTTAGATTCTTGCTAGCGGCTAGTCTTTTAGCTCTGAAGTTAGGCCTAAATATCTATACTGAAGCAGCGGCGTGGGGTTCGGCGTTCGCTCTTGACGACGTGAACGGGTCCCAGTACTATCGTTTGTGCTCCGTATCTTTACCTCGTCCTTGGGTCTATCGTCGGCCCAAACTGCCCTTAATCCCGCCGTAATAACGCCAAGAAATCGTCGGGGAGCCTTTAAACAGCCAAAGGACTAATTTATTAGCGGAGGCTTTTAAAAAAAATGGGGGAGGAAGAGAAGTGAAAAGGCAGTAGCATGTCCCGCGGAGGGAAATGGCACGAAATTAACGCTGATGACATTAAAACGGTTGAAGGGGAGGGAACCGAGATGAAGAAGGAGAGAAAACTATTAAGCTAGCGAAACTTGTAGAAAATAAAGACAGAAAGTTTCTTCATGGTGCCTGTTCACCATTTCGATAGCGTTGCCGATATTCTAAAATCTAAACACAGTTCCGCGTCATCCAATAGGCTGATGTGTGTCACGTGATCTCGTTTTAGTTATGAAAATCGCGAATGGTGTTGTTCCATTTTTCATTTAACGCTATTTTCTTTATATTGCTCGAAGATTCAACGGCGCTGCATCTAGGAGTTGAAAGGGTGCAAAGCGCCTTTAAGTGCTCACAGAAACCATGTATACACCAGCAACCAATCAATATAGAGCAGTGACACGACGTAGTATTATTGTATATAACTCTATGCTGGAGCCTTAATGGGTTAGCTGCAAGGGGCACTGCAGAGAGAAACAGAAGGGCGTCATCCTGAAGCCGATGCTGTTTAGAGTGATTTCTTAGACCTAAAACGCGCGATTTTTGTTGTTGGAGAAAACAACGTTATTTTAAGCCTAAGAAATCCGCTCTTCCGTTGTTTTTCCCTCCATTTTTATGTAGTGCACCTTGTAGTTATGCCCACCAAAAACCCATACTGGTGCCAATATGGTCACTCTATACTTACGTTTGTGTTGAACGTAAAGCTTGTCACTCTTGACTGAATATCCAGACCGAATAAATACCAGGACAAAATTTCTTACTGAAAAATACTCAGTTCTGAATAAAGAATCTGATACAATATTCCCAGGGATAAAGATGTCTTGTCTTTTCTATTCAGCCGCACGAAAAGGAGAGATTAGGACAAAAAGTCGGATTCAATCAAGGAGCTAGCATTAACAAAAAAAAACCCAACCTCCCCTTCCCCCCCCCCCCCAAAAAAAAAAAGTAAACTAAGCATGATAGGGAAAAACATGAAAGTACCGATAGTGCTGCGATCTCTAAAGCTACTTGAAGACTTTTCGACATCGTCAACATGAAACTACTTTTGATGCAGCAAGTCTCCTTCTGCTTCGCCTATTTGATTCTGTCATCAGTGGGCCTTTGTTTGGATGTACCGAGACGGGACCCTCCTGTCTCCAAATTGTATTTTAGTAACCTTGCGACAATTGTAAACAATCCTAAATCACTTGTAAAACAATGCTGAACCACCTGTAAAGTTTTGTCTTTGGGTCGCGTGGCAACTGCCAAAGGCATGGCAACGGATTTAAAACCAAAGAAGAACGATAATTGGTAGGATTAATCTTTGTTTAAAACGATCACAACTGCTGCAGACGACATCCAGGCAGCTCACCCTCTTTTGGGCTTCCTTTCCGGCACTTGGATTTGAAATTTAACCGTGAACCTCCGCAATACTGTAAAGGTCTGAAAACATACCTTCGACACAGTCCTCCGACTCTAAACAGCAAAGTAATACAAATAAACTTTCCTGTAAGGTTTTACATACCGCGGTGTTCCTGTACTGTTTAGTCCACGTGAAACCTCACTGCTGTATTCACATGTTTTTACAGCTTTTACTTTAAAACAGGATAGGTCTGATTGGTTCATTCTACTTGGCTAAACGACATCACTGAAAAATCGTAAAAACTATACTTTGTCAAGAGTTCAGGTTTAAAAAGTAACCTTCGTGTTCACAAACACCACAACAACATATAAAATGGTAATAAAACTATACGCTTGATGTTTCGTGGCACACGTATAATTTAGGCCAGTGTTTCAAATGCCACTGCCCTTACTGCATAATTTCATTGTACAAATGTTATTCCATTTCACTTATATTTTTAAAACACGTCTTTTATATCATCCATAGACATCGTGTTTTAAAACGACCTTCAGTTCAATTCCTTTTGCCGTTTGATGTGACTGTACCATAATAATCGATGGTGCATTTTCAACAGAAATGCTGCGACTATAGGCCTAAATTATAGGTGGCCGAAATTATAGGCGTTCCACGAAATTTCTAGCCCACTCTTTATTACCTTTTTATATGTTTGTTTCTTTGTTTGTTAAAACGAAGGCATTTTTAAAACCTGAACTTCTTGACAGTGTTAGGGCGCGTTTACGCAACGACTCGCATTTGCATTCTCGCAGCTAAAAGCTAGAAATCACCTGTAATTCCAACATGGCGGCGGCTTTAGCTCTGCCGGCTCGCAACGAAAACAGTCAATAATGTGAGCTCAGATGCGACTGGGAAAATTGTTTCGTCAGGAGGAATTCTTTATCTCATTGGCAGGGCTTATAAGACTGCAATCATTTACTCAAACGATGTCGGATTTAGCTAATCCAGGTTGTTACCATGGCAACGATACCTTTGCCATCGCGATTAAATTCTCGCTGCGAGAATACAAAGGCGAGTCGCTGCATAAACGCGCCCTTACAGCGCTAAGGAATCAGCGCTATATTGTCTTATTTCTACGAACTAAAGCAATAAACGCAGAAGGTTTAAGCTATATGGTGTATTCCACAGTTAGAATGGAATGGTAACTTCTATAGGTGGCTGACGCATTGGGCTAAGTTAAGTTAAGGACTATACTGAATCAAAGCGTTACCTTCTACCATTTTGGTTCAGATTTGATGGTGATAAACGTGGTGGGCTCGCCCTCCAATTGGTACAGATTAAAGGTGCCTGTTCACCGCGTGACAAGCTGCATCATCAAGCGTCGTCTACCATTTTTTACTTCTATGTAGCACTTGATTTCAACAAGCGAAAGAATGCACACAGAAATGTCTTTTTATACAACAAACAAGCCACATGCTTCCTTAATTACTGAGTGTAAAGTTGGTGCGTTCACGTGCACCGGGGAGCAAGCAGTCAGGATTAACGATATCACCGTCACTAGATGGCGCTCATCTAGCGATTCAAAATCAGCTATTCAAAACGGTCGATAGCAGGAAAAAAGCGCTCGTGATGTCATTATGCTTAATTTTACCGGTTGCTCCCCGGTGCACGTGGACGCAACAACTTTACACTCAATAATTAAGGAGGCACGTGGCTTGTTTGTTGTTGTGCGAAAGGAAATTTCTTTGTGCGTTCTTTCGCCTGTCGAAAGTAAGGGCTAGACAGAACTAGAAAGCGGTAAATGGCTATAGATGCTGTAGCCTGTTATTTGGTGGCAATCTTCCTTTAAATGTATCAAGTTTAAACAATGAGTTGTAAACCACGGCCGTAGCCAGGAATTTTTTTTATACCCCCGCACCAGAATTAAAATGAAGCGCCCGCTCTCCCTACCCCCCCCCCCCCAAAAAAAAATGGCCACGTAAAGAAGCTCTTCCCTTAATGGCAGCCCTCCATTTTTAACCATGTTTTTCACCAACTTCTGAACTTTAGTTTTTTTTTACTGGAATAAGAAAGCATGATCGGTTTTACGTTATGCAGTTTTCACTAAGCTCGACTTTGTAAACAAAAGTCAAGGCCTCATCGTGCTCCTCGGCCTGAAGAAAACCCCCGCACGTGCGGGAGCTGCTGGGGTGCTGGCTACGGCCCTGGGTTGTAACACCAACATTATCTACATGATGAGAAATAGATGTATAGTTCTTGAAGTGAAAGGGAGGACGGAGTTGTTGTTGTTGCTGCTGCTGTGTGGAGTACCGGAACCGCACCGGGACCATAGACCATAGGACGGGAGTCTCCCTTGTCAGCTTCTCCCGACCATGGCTTTTCGGTCAGCGTCCTTTGGGGTGGCCTGATGGCTAGCATAACAGTCTCATGTGCCAGAGGTCGCGGGTTCGAGTCCGACCTCAGCCACCCCTGGTATTTTCGGGAAGAGAAGGGCCCTGTGATGTCTCGTGCTCATGTCGATTGTGGCATGTAAAAGATCCTAGGAATTTCCGCCGGGATTTACTTAACAAAATTTTCTGTTACTCCTTCTGGCGCTATGGCTAATGCTGGGTGCGCGTCAAATAACCTCAGCCATCCCTGGTATTTTCGGAAGAGAAGGGCCCTGTGATGTCTCGTGCTCATGTCGGTTGTGGCATGTAAGAGATCCTAGGAATTTCCGACGGTATTTACCTAACAAAATTGTCCATTCTCTCCTTCTGGCGCTATGGCTAATGCTGGGTGCGCGTCAAACGTGACCACTTAACGAAACAAACAATCTGCATCAAAGACTACCCTTGTGAGGATACAAGATACACTTATCTGAGGAAGAAGGAAAAGACAACCGCCTCGACTAAAACTCGAACCCACGACATCTTCCATCCTAAGCTCTACCTGCTGCACTAAAGGGGCGGACCCTGGCTACAGGTTTCAGTCTAGCTTAGCAGCGTCCCAATGGTGAAAGTATACAAGGAAAAGTATGCTACCAACCTACCTTCTATACACGTTTACAGAACTTTTGTAAATTCTCGCACAAACGGAGACAAGTTTTCCACACGCCTGATGACCGATTTCCACATAGGGATGAACCAAGTTTCTATGACGTACAACCAGAAGTTGCTCAAGAAAGACTCCACAAATGCAGTTACTATTCGGGTAGTACATTTTTTTTTAATTCTTGCGTACGGAAATGAAACTTATTAATAGGCTGGAAGCGTTCAAGAAAAGTTTGTTTAAGTCGTCAGTCGGTCAAAACCCAATTCGCTTAGCAAGCTTGGTTGGCATTATGAGTTAACTTTGACAACCCTTCAAATTTGTTGTAGTTTTAGACCTTTGTTTTCTGTTTCTCATACATTTTATTTGTTACTTTTTTTTTCTCTCAGATTTGTTCTTAATCGTGCAGTGTTAGATTTTGGAAATCCTGTTTTACACCTTTATAATTATTTTTTTCCGAATGTG
The DNA here is from genome assembly GCA_023313725.1 of Lithobius niger. Lineage (NCBI taxonomy): Eukaryota > Metazoa > Arthropoda > Chilopoda > Lithobiomorpha > Lithobiidae > Lithobius > Lithobius niger. The sequence goes on along the minus strand of JAHWFP010088210.1, from coordinate 2,907 downwards.
TTTCCCGCACGTGGGCATCTGCTTTTGTGGCGTGGGGTTCATCGCCTTTTTCCAGTGCTTGCCTCTTCTGAAAATTGTACCGACATAAACTCAACTTGGGGAAAGCTGAAACATTTTTATGTCTGAAATTTGAAGAACATTAGATTTTTGTGTAGTGTTATTTTTTAATCTTGTTTTAAGAACGTATCTTAAAGCACAATAAACTTGTTAGACTGGAGTAAAGACGGGAAAGCCAAAGGCTCACAAGAAATAACTAAATACAGATGCAAACCTATTTACGTTGCCTTTTGGCCTTATTTGTCAGACTGCCTGAGCGGGGAATCGAACCCAGGACCTTTGAAACCAAAGGCCGAGATCCTACCGCTGAGCATACTATCATGGACCGTGTCAGTATGGCTCAGCGGTAAGACCTCGGCCTTTGGTTTCAAAGGTCCTGGGTTCGATTCCCCACTCAGGCAGTCTGATATAAGTCCAAAAGGCAACGTAAATAGGTTTGCATCTGTATTTAATTGTTAGACTGGTTTATAAGACATATAAAAAAAATACCATTTTATGCCCATGTGCATCGTCCCCGACCATCCCCTTAACTTAATAAACCAACTTATCTCTCTTCCACGTAATATCTCGTTGTATTTTCAAAGATTACCTCTATCTTTCTTTGGTCTTGAATACGTAATTAACCACGAGTTGGACCTCCAATTTCACAGAATCCATTTCCGCATAATCCTATTTCACAGAATAAAATGTGCCGATTTTTGCAGATTTTCAGGTCAGTATTCTGCGAAAATTGATTTCCAAACTCGCAAAAATTATGTCCGTTTTTGCAGAATTACATTTGCATAAGAAATCTCTGACCATCTACGCCTTGATGAGCTGCATTGGACTGAGGGGGACTATACGCATATATTGGGCTATATGCATCGAGATTTCTGTTCCTAAAGAGTACGACGCAAGCCTCAGTGAAACGAGGAACCCGGTTCACAGCGGCCCCCCCCCCCCCGCCCACTTTCTTGACAACTAACCACATCATTCATGTGCAGTCAGCGTATTATAATTTTGCATGCACTAGTAATAAAGGTACATAAAAATAAGCTGGTTGTCCAATGCAGCTCAACACGGGGTAGTAGGTTTTTTTTTTCTTCAAATTCGATTCTGCAAAAATGGATATAATTTCTGTCGGTTAGAATTCCATTTTCGCAGAATCCATTTCCGTAGAATGCCGATCTCAAAATTTATTTCCGGAAAAATGGACATTTATTTCTGCGAAAATGGATTCTCCGAAAATAGATTCTCTGACATTGGAAGACGCCGATAAGTCCGAAGATGCATCGGTGACGTCACACAGAGGAATTGGTAGCGCGTTTAGGAACAATTTTGATGTGCTGTAGCGACATCTTCGCGCTGCGTTGTTCAGTATAGAATAGTGCTCGCAGAAAGTACGAACCATACCTACACGCCAAGATCGACCAGCACTCCTGAATAATAAATTAGGTTTAATCCTGCTTAGTTACATATTCCAATTTTTGATCCCCTGCCCGAGAGGGGGCGTCAGTCGGATCGCACTTCCTGACACCAAGCGCGCTGAGCAAAGAGATTCCAACTTTAAATTCACCACAGACTTTACCACCACTCGCCCTGTAGGCCTACATATTCTGCGGAGCTGCTCGCTTCCTCCCATTTCTTCCTTCTAGCCGCGAACCCAGGGCTCGCCTCTGCTGTTTGATTCTATTAGAGGTTTGAAGGCGGGTTTCTGATTTATCAGGAGGCGAGATAGAACGATAGATAGATAAGTGGATAGATGGATGGATCTCTTCCCATCTACCCCGCCCCCTATTCGGAAAAGCCTCGTTCCCAAAAGTGCATGACCGAACAGCCGACCCATCCACATATACTCTCGTCCCCTTCCAAATTCTTCGACGTTTTTTTTTTCTTTCTTCTCCGAGGACGCATTGAGGCAGTTCTTCCCGGCCAAATGCTTCGGTCAAATTTCCATGAATTTTACTGCACCAATAACGTCCAAATAAAGGCTTCTTCGGGAAAGCCCCCTCAGGCTATACTGTCCACGGAATTCATGAATAATACAGGAGGGAACGGGAGCGAGGAAAAGTTCGGGGCCAAGACGACGTCCACCGAGCATCGCAAGATAAAGTTGGCCGAGGCGTCTTCTGTAATAGCTAGCGTCCTTTACTACATCTTCAAATCTCAGTATTGTTGGGAACGGTTACCACCCTGTAATAGGGCAAATGTAGAATTGGTTGCAAGTTGAACCCGCGGGGTTCTGAAGCAAATAGTCCAAGATTTGATCTGTACTGGGAGAAAAAGCGGAAATAACTTCTTTGTGCATGTCCAGGGCATTTCAACACATTTCAAAGATAATGGCATTCGTTCGTGTTGCAGTATTACAACATTTGTTCAATAGCAGTGGCCGTTTCAGTGGTCAGCTAACCGAGTTAAAGCAACATACCGCCTGCCTTATAACCTTCCGCCTGCCTCACAACACCCACGCGACGATCACATCCGCGTGTTTACCACAGCTAAGGTCAACTGAGACGGTAGCTTCGTTCCTCGCAGTGAAAAACATAGCTACTGTCTCAATTGGCATTGCGCCTAATAGTCCAGCCACCGTGAACCCGTTGATCGAGTCGTCAAAAACCGGAATGATTCTCGTATTTTAAAATCACAATTTATAATTTTCTAGACTAGTGTCTTATATTTTTGCTTCGGCGATCTATTGGAATAATTATTTTAATTTTTACCGCATTAGTCTATTAGATTTTAGATCTCATGGTAATTATTAGAAAATTAGTAGATGTACACACAGAGATGAAACGTCATGATTATTGTACGCGCGCATTGCATCATCGTTCTTAAATATAGTTAACAATATTCAACAGAAAATCTCCTAGA
>JAHWFP010088209.1:0-56487 GCA_023313725.1 Lithobius niger | reverse complement strand
AATCGTACTGGCCCTAATGGAAGGTGGCTTTAATATTAAGTGATTAGCTATTTCGGGCTTACAAATTCAACAAAAATAAATGGGTATGATTATACGGTGGACGCCTTGGACCTAAAGCTCTGGTATTGTCACGTTACGAATATACTGAGTACCCTACCTGACTTCTTATTAGCACCAGTAAACAGTCAGAAAATTCTGATAAAAATAACCATGGAAATATAGAAAGTTATTGACATGACCCATGCAAAAACCGGTAAACAGCGTAGACATTGATAATATTCAGATAATTTAATATGACCCATGGTTAGGCACAAACGGTTGCGAATTAATGATAAATAATTGATGTTATGGGTCAGAATGGCGCAGTGGCTGGTATGCCATAGGGATGCACCAAATACAAAATTTGCCGAATACCGAATATTCGGCACCAAACAATTTACATATTCGGCCGAATACCGAATATTCGGTTCTGTGCCGAAAATGGCCGAATACCAAATTATTTGGCTGAATACTTAACCGAATACCTGTAATTTAAACATATTTGATCATTTTTCCTTCTTTTAGAAATGTCGGAAAACAATTCCTCACAAACCAAAATCTAAATGCTTAGCTAAACGTTCTTACATTAACACAATTGCATAAATATGTATTAAAAAATATTCGGCCGAAAACCAAATTTCACTATTTGGCCAAAATCAGTTTTCGGGCGAATACCAAATATTTGAATTTTTGGTCGAATACCGAATAATTACCGAATATTCGGTGGTCCCTAGTATGCCAGTAAGAATGCCTTTTTGAAGAATTCATTTTATTTCCCATTCATGTCTAGGTGGGCTGCATTGCGGGAAACTGCAGAACAAAAGAAAGAAGCTCTTGGCAATGCCCATAACTTGCAGACATTCCACATTGAATGCCGCGAAACCATTACGTGGATTGAAGAGAAAACCCGTTTACTGCAGTCAACTGAGGAGTTGGGCACTGATTTAACAGGTGTCATGACTTTGCAGAGGCGCCTGAGTGGCATGGAAAGGGACCTGGCAGCAATCCAAGCCAAATTAGATGCCCTTGAGCAAGAAGCTGAACGCATCCAGGAAGAACATCCAGAAGAGGCAGCTCTCATCCGCCAGCGTATCACCCAAATCCGTGCTGTTTGGGAACAACTTACGCAGTTGGTAAGGAAAATGTCCATATTGGTCGGCCGTTGATGATTATAAGACCTGGATGTGTACGATTGTATTAGGGGTGTGCGAGTAAGATAATTTTAATTTGAGCCGAGTCGAGTTCGCAACAGAAGAATCGTGTATCTTACTGACTCTGAGTATTAACTAAACACAGTTTGTAATTGATTAATCATAACAGATTAAAAACACAGTTTTTAATCTGTTATGATAACTACAATGCTGTCTAACTGACTCTCTGGGTCAATGTGTACAAATGATTTTCCAGTTTTAAGGATAAAACTTAACGGTTTGGGCTAGTGACGTTTAATTTACACAACTGGAAAGCTATCGTTGAGATGATGAATTTGGTAGGCAATATTGACATGCGAAAATCGGTCAAAAATTTACAAAGTTATCACATTTTCACTGGATTTGAGTTTTTTGAGTTTGATTGCAGGCAGCAAGCAGAGTTCGAGTACAAGTTGCGTACTTGGCTCGAATATTTCGAGTCTCGCACATCCCTAGATTGTATCAAGCATTTGGGTTAATTCAATTTATGATAATGATTTGCAGCTTAGGGACCGTGATGAAAAGTTGGAAGAAGCGGGTGACTTGCATCGTTTCCTGCGTGACCTGGATCACTTCCAGGCATGGTTAACAAAAACTCAAACGGATGTAGCATCCGAAGATATTCCAGCTAGTTTGTCAGAGGCCGAAAAGTTGTTAAATCAGCACCAGGCTATCAAAGAAGAAATTGACAACTACACAGAAGATTATAACAAAATGATGGAATATGGTGAACGCATCACTCAAGATCAAACGGATCCGCAGTACATGTTCTTAAGAGAAGTGAGTTAAAATTTTTAAGAAGAATTCGTATACAAAAGTTCTTAGTTTGTACAAATTTAGCGTGATATAGTTGTCTTTAAGTTGGTTTAAAATAATAAAAAAAAACAACGTGGCTAACATACTAAATTTCTAAGCTACTAAATAACTAGGAGTGTTCATATTTTGTTTCTTTGTTTTAAATCTTTGTTTACTTTAAATTATAGATATCAATGAGCCGTGTAAGGTTGACAAATGAATTTTTGTTCTGTAGCGTTTAAAAGCTCTAAAAGATGGTTGGGAAGAACTACATCAAATGTGGGAAAATCGTCAGCAGTTGCTGTCTGAAAGTCTGTATATGCAGACGTTTATGCGGGATGCTAAACAGGCTGAAGTATTGCTGAACCAGCAAGAACATCACTTATCGAAAGATGAAACTCCTGTAAGTAGAATGTTTGAAATTACTGTATGTCGATGATTTAACCTTCTGTTTTTGTTAAGTGTTCGTATATGGTTTCATTCCAGGCAAGTCTCGAACAAGCTGAAAATCTGATCAAGCGCCATGAAGCTTTCTTAACCACCATGGAGGCTAATGATGAAAAGATTAACGCTGTTATTCAGCTTGCCCAGCGATTGTGTGACGATGGACATTTTGAATCAGATAAAATTCATAAGAAGGCTGAGAACATCAATGAGAGGTAAATTATTTTCAAGAAACTTCCTGCATGTTTTGAAGGTGCTGTCTGTTTTTTAAAATTTTAAATGTTAATCTTGCAGAAGGAATTCCAATCACGAGAAGGCAAACCAACAGATGGAAAAGCTGAGAGATTTACTGCAGTTACATCAGTTCCTCCAAGATTGTGATGAAGTGAGTAAAATTTCTGTAATGATGTGGTTACTCATAAACAGTGGTACTGTCTGTTAAACTCACACAAGAGGTCCTACAGTTATTTGCTTTAACATCATATATATCAGTGTGCTATACGCTTGGAATTTCCTGCATTTTCCAAAGTTAGCTCTTTTCTCTGTATTCCGTGAACATTACAGATTTAGGTTCTCGAATGAATTACTTTTACATTTTGTTACCAAAAATATGTGCTCGTGCAAGGCAAAAAATAATAAACTGGGCAAATTTGCAATGTCGGCTGACCTGCCAACCAAGCCCTTCATATCACTTCCTTGTTAAATTTCCTTTTGAAAGAAATTGGGGAAACATAACTGGTGTTTGTTGGCTATTGGGGGGGGGGGGGGGGAGCACTCATTGTTTTGCTACACAAAGAGAAAAGACCATTAAGCTTAGAGCAAAATTTCCCTATCTTTTGGTTCAAATAGATTATCATCTTACATTTGTCGTAAGTTTTGTTCCCTACAAGGTTGCCTGGTGTGTAATGGTGATAACTTTTTATAATTACAGCTTGGAGAATGGGTGCAGGAGAAAAACATAACCGCTCAGGATGAAACCTACCGCAGTGCCAAAACTATCCATAGCAAATATACTCGTCACCAAGCATTTGCGTCAGAGATTGCATCTAATAAAGACAGGCTGTATCGTATTCAACAGGTAGAACAACCTTTTACACATTTTTTGATTTGCAACTTTATCGACACTTTGGTTTACTCTAACTGTATATGCATTAAGCAATGCAGTATAGTTAACTTTTTAGACCATTTCTTTTGAGGAAAATCCTGACCATACTTTATTTAGTCAAAGAGTGTGGTAAATGTTTACCGTGCAGCCGACTTAGTTTTTGTAGCAATTGTTGATCTTTAAAAAAAAGGCTTTACAGCTGATCCTATTTGATAAATGCTGTATTTTGCTTCAGTCTGGTCAAGATCTAATGGGCGAAAAACCAGAATACCAGTCTGTGATCGAACCTCGCCTTGCAGAACTAACTCATCAATTTGAAGAATTGGAGACTTGCACTAAAGCCAAGGAAGCACAATTATTTGAAGCCAACAGACAAGTTCTGTATGAACAGTCATGTGATGATATTGATGGGTGGATCACAGATTTGGAGAACCAGATCCTGACGGGTGAAACTGGACAGGATCTCACCAGTGTCAATATTTTGATGCAGAAGCAACAGGTAAACATAGTCGATGGCTAAAAGTCAAGTGTTGTGTTTCTACCCCTAGTTTTGTTTTTCTTTTGTAATCCCTTACAGAAGTGTGTTTTATATTTAATATTTTCTGTAGATGATTGAAACTCAAATGGCAACCAAAGCTGACCAAGTAGTAGAAATTAAGTCGCAGGCTGATGTGTTGGCCAAAAAGGAACCGGAGAAAGAAGAAGAAATTGCCAGGCGTAAAGCTGTGGTCGAAGAACGGTAAGCAGTTAAATGATAGTGGTATAGCATTGTAGCGTAAAATTTGGCTAAACTACAAGAGATGTAGGATGACAAATGGTGTAGCACTTGGAGCCAAGTGACAATATGACGTCGCAATTCTGTTACAAAAAAGCCCAAACAACGATATATCGCTCGCTCACTTCTACGCCTTATTAAAAAAATAATCCTATTGCGTACATCGGAGGCGTAACTCCGATTGAATTAGGTATTTTGGAACAGATATTTTCGGTTTTATTTTGTTAATTTAATTCAATATCATCTCTTTATTACCTTAAGTCAATGTTATTTTTGGCATCGTCGCCATAATGGACGTAAAATTACATTTTGTTTGCTTAAAATAGCCCTTGGTTCAAACTAGGGTTGCAATTTTTCCGGAAACATTCAGATATTTTTCAGAAAAATTGGAAACTAGTGAAAGAAATTATCTTTTTTTGTATTTCAATAATAATTTTGGTTCACAAAAAACTTTGACAGACAAGAGTAATAAAAAATAGTAAGTTTTGAGCCAATCGTCATCTTGTTGCTGGTCAGTTTCAGTATTTGACACGGACCTTTCACAATCGCTACTGCTGTCACTTAACACTTACGCATTCTACAGACTCCTAAAAGGTAGAATTTGGGAAAATTAACTGTTTTGACAATTTAGACCGATTAAATACTTTTTACAGTTTTACTTAGCATAAGTTTATACTAACGTTAAAACTGTTTAGTTCGTCATGAATACAGCCATTGGTTGTACTTGTACTACTGCTGGTGCTTGGGCCAGCAGCTGGATCAGCATCAGATACATCGGCACTTGCTGTTGTTGCACTCTTAGTTCTTGTGCTTATTTTAGTAGTACGCTTGGTTATTTTACTTCGCGAGTTCGCTTGTTCATGATTACTTTCACTGGTCCTTAAAAGTTTTGGGTTATGAGTAAGGCTGTACTGAACAGATTTAGGCGAACAGATTTGGCAGATCTGGCAAAAAATTATTTTGGCAGATTTTGGGCTGATCGGCAAAAATCGGTTCGGCGAACAAAAACCTGTGGATTTTCGATTTTTGCCAGGCCATTGACAATAAATAAATTCTGTTTCTCCACATGTTTGTTACCTTTTGTTTTAATTTAGGCTAGGCCTACATGTTTTACATTGTGTAGGCTAAGGTTAATAATAATAACGGACAAATTTTTACTTTTTTATTTGGGTAAAAATAAATGTATTCCAATGTTTTCATTAGCCTACAAATTTGTTAGTCTACAAGTTTGTGTGAGCCAGGTAAAAAATTGTTAAAAATCTGTAGCGATCAGTTCGGTTAAATCGGATCGGTGCACCAGTCAATTTGTAGCTAATCGGATCGGAATCTGTTCGGCAGAAAAAATGCTGATCGGTACGGCCTTATTATGAGAGATGTAAACGAGCTTGCCTGAACTTTTGGGGTTTGGCAATGTAACTTTTCTGATTAAGTGATGTTGCTTCAAAGAGTTGTAAAAGAAAAGTTTTAAACGAAATGTTTAAACTACATTTTTTCATTATTTTTCCAATTTTTCCGGCATGCCTCGGAAATATTTCAAATTTTCCAATTTTTCCGTGAATATTTCCGGAAATAGTTCTGGACCTATAACCCTAGTTCAAACAATCGTATCTCTGGAACAACACAACGCACAGCCACCATCTTGGTCGTGATCGAGAGAAAAGAATCCCAATTTTTTGGCGTGCAAAAAATGACGTCAACTCCAACGTCACTGCCGGTATTCCTCGAATGAAATGAACCGTTTCAACGGCCTCTGTTCAAACTCGTCGGCATCGCGTAACTATCGCGAGTGCTGATTGGTTCGTTCGCGGCACATGATCCTTCGGCCGTTCACTAGTGACGTCGTGCGAAGCAAGTCAAGGTCGCATCCATTGGCGCTATCAGGAGCGTGTCGCATTGCGGGCAGCCAGTCATATAGCTGTCTTATAGCAGCCGGTCATATAGGCTTTTGGCGATAGAAAATATTGAAGAAATAAAGCAACTTTAAACTATTTTTACAGTAGTAAAACATAAAATAATGATTTCGGAAGTAATAACGGGCGTTGTGATGGAAGAATATTTAGTGGATGTTATCGTTCCGACTACTGTAATTTGAAACTTTCATTAAGGCTGTTTACGTAGTCGAACTTCAGGATTTTTTTAAATAATGAAAACGTAGGACGATGGTCCTAATTATATTTCGGGTCAATAATTTACAGTATAATTATTACATTTGCAAATTTTTATACTCCTAGACCGCTTGGTTTTTTTTTTTTTTTACAATTTATTTTCGTGAGGCATGCAACTTGTTTATGGCAGCCGTTGTTTATGCAACATGTTGCCGCCGTAGGTTTTTTCGCTAGAGAAATAAAAAAATGGCGTAGGCCTAAAAGGGTTAAAAGGTGTAGAAAAATGTTTCAATTTTGTTGTACTAATATACTACACTGTAGTCTAGTTAAAAAGTTGTAAATCTTTGCATATTCCTTTCATGTGCATTATTTAATGCATGTTATTTTATCGTATGGCATACTGTGTGTCGTTTTCGAAATAGTGTAGTATTTGTATTGTTGGCAGCTATATTAACCCATTCTTCGCCTCAAAACCGCCTCAGTTCTGTTAAAAAAAAATCCAATTGCATTCATCGGAGGTATAACTCAGATTGAATTACATATTTTGGAACGTATATTTTTGGTTAATTTAATTCAATATCATCTTTTTATTACTGTACCGTAATTGATGTTTCTAGTTGCTCTTCGGAAACATACAATACCCGTGTTATTTTTGCATTCCTTCCTGAGGGATGCCAATGCGCAGACCACTGCACTGTGACTGAGGTTGGCACTAATGAACTAGCTATCGACGTGCCATTGAGCCTCAATTCCCTCCCCCCTCCTGCGCATGTGTGACGCACTGCTCATATAAAGCGGGCCAGCTGCCGTGGCTGCCATCTTTTTTCCCAGGGATGACCACACATGGTCACTCTTGTCTTTTCTCTTGTATCGTTGCCTGCGCCACCTGTTCCTGCCATTGCTGCTTCGCCTTCGGATCTTACGCCATCGGCCACCTGGACCATGCACAGCTTCTTGACCTGTTCCAGACTCCACCTAGGTGAAGCCGCTTCGCCTTCGACCTTGGCACCACCTACGCCATGTCGCCCCCGCGGCCCTTTCAACACGGCTTCTGCACTCCGTCCTGCGTAGCTGCTTTGCCCTCGCCTACGTCCGCCTGTCAACTTTGACAACATGCTCACGACGATTCTTTCAACAACGTCGACCGCCACTTGATCATTCCTGCCATTTTGCCTTCGACTTCAAGGATCTCCCTGCCAACCACCATCGGATCGTGCTCCGCCTTGGGCGTCCCTCCCTCAGGCCGCCGACAACATTATTAACCTCGGATCTTACGATTCACCCTACGAGCTTACCGACCACTTCTCATTCCCGACGCTGTCTTCATCCATCGACTTTGTACCGCGCCGGCCCATAACCCCTCGAAGCCACCGTTCCCCTGCGCCTGCGCCGTCGACTTCGCTTCGCCCAGGAACTGCTTCACCTACGCACTTGCCTCCCGGGTAGGCGCTTTGCCCTCTTCATGCACGGCTCGCTCGCAACTCCTGACTTCGAGACCGCGAGCCTCCTTCCGCCACCCACCTGCAATCCAGTTTTTATCAACGAAGACTTCACATAAGGATTCTCGAACTACCAGCTTCCCCTTGGACAAGAAAAGAATAAAGATCACCATCACCTCAATAAATGAAGGGGAAAACAAGTGTTTTCCCTCAAGTCCGGTCACTCTGCCCAAGACAGACTGCGCCTCTGTTCTTCAAAGACAAAATTTTCAAGCCACATAAATCTCAGCCAAGTCAAGTACAAAGTCTCAAGCCTACAGTGCCTCAACTCGGACAGCTTGTCCCAAGCAACTTATCTTATCCGAAACACACTGATCAAGCTAACATCACGAACATCAAGACAATCCGCACCTTGTCTTGCACGTGCCTAACACTCACGCAACCTCCAAAGTCTCAACAAGCAAGAAACAAAAGCAATCAAGCAAACAAACAAGCAAATTGGTCAATTGAGCCAATTTTCAGATCAACTGTCTCGAACAGCTCGTCTCGACCACCACCCACAATCTACATCAACCTGAAAATAAAGACGATCACCGTCTCGTCTCATTCGTGACCGACGTTCACGTTATAAGTGAAGGTCACACCCAACCTTAATCAGACAGCTTGTCTCGATCAGGACCCGCAATGCCCGAAGGCTCAAGCAGTCGAAGCTCACACCTCAGCTGGTCTCGGGCACCTTGCCTCGTTACGACCACAAACCACACGTCGACCTAAAGACCAAGACCGTCGTGCCTTTTTCTTGAACACTCAAGTCACGTACATAGTTTAAAAAATTCCAACCACTGGTCCAAATCGTAACTATCTCGCGCAACAAGCAGGAGAACAAGACGGATCCCATCTCTCCCTTGGCCCATCCACATCAAACCAAAGACACTAGAGCCTCCCCGAAAAATTCGTCTCGAATCGCCAGCCTCGATTATGAGTTGGTTCATCCACCGAGACACCCTTACCCATTAAATCAAGACAAGCATCAAAGCATCAATCTTCTCGTTTCATCACATCTGCAACCCCGACTAATTCCAGACAGCTCTTCCCAATCCGAGCTCATTCCACAAAACTTCAAGGCAAAGAAAAGTAAAGGAGGTTATATGGTAGGACTAAAGCCCCCCCCCCCCCCTCAGATAGCAAACGAAGTCAGGAAACACGCACCGCTCTCCACACCGTACATTCCAATCAACGCAACATGCACAAAAACAAAAGAAAGAAAGTAAAGAAGAGAAAGAGAAAAGAAGAACGAAAACAAAAGGACGAAAATCGCAAAGGGAGAAATGAAATAAAAGACCACAACAACACCCAAAGAATGCCTCGAAAGCACCCAACCCCCCACAATGGAAAAAAACGTAAAACCCCGAAGCTCACCATGCCTCAACATAATCCAAGAACCGTCAACACTCAAGATTCCTTAACAACCCTTCCCAGCAAGCCCCTCGGGACCAAAGGCGGGAAAAACCTTGTCGCAAACGCTGCTTTGATCGCTCCGACAAGAAAGCGTTACAACTCTGCAACAATGGCAAGAACAAGTGGAGGTAAAGCCCACTCAACACCAACCCGAAGCAATAACACAAGATTGACAAGGGATCTGTCACAAGCTAATCAAGAACAAGTAGAAAAATGCAAATGTGCAGGCATAATCTCCGGGAAGAAAAAGACTGACCCTCACTCAGCTTGTGCTCTCCATCGGTCATGCGATTGTTATCGCCACCCCTGCTCCATTTGCAAAACTATTTCACCCAAACAATGGGGTAAATACTCAAGATGAGAAGGAAAAGTGCAGCAAGGAAAATACAACTACAAGAGCAAAAACAACGGGAAAAATTCCCATATGTGCCACCAACTCCGGGGAACTCCACTCGTTTGTCAGACATCGTTTCCCCCATCACCTCGTCAACACCGTGCTCCTCAAAGCCTTGACCAGCAAAGACACCTCTGGTCTCTGCCCCAGGGTATTCTTCAAGCGAACTGCCCACTATCGTGGAAAGGATTCAAGCACTGCAGAAACTCACAACTCTCCAAACCCTGACATCAGTGCGCCACAACAATCGTCCAGGATTGAAACTTAAACCACAACTAGTGTCACGAATGAAACCCAACCATGCTGGTCTCCACCGGAACACTTCACACTTGATGACCTAAAGAAAAAGGTGTCGAAAGAAAAGAACCAGAAAAGAAAGCTAAAGGAGAACCTCAGTGACTTACACAAAACTGTGTGTGAAATCTGTGGCCACGTATCAACAATATGCACAGCCAGTGACGAACTAATTGCAAAAGTCCGTGAACAGGAAGACATGATCACCAACCTAAACCAAGCACATTCAACCGCAACCCTGAAGAAACCATCATCAACCCCACTCACATCTCCAAATATCTGGCAATTGCTACGTCACAGCATCTCCGCATCATGGAAACCACGATATAAAAAGTCATTAAGATTACCACGCAACAGAAGGGCCTCATCATCCAAGCTCCTGGACCCTCGCTACTTTTCACCTGAAGGCCAAACTCCACCAACACCAGTCATTCTGCTTGACCAAGCATCGGACTCATCATCAACAGTAACGAAGAATCGGTTACTCACCAATGACAACCAAATGAAGGACTGGCTGTCAGCAACCTCCAATGTTCCAGAAGACAAATTCTCGTCACAGTCAATGTGACAATTTGATGACAATGAATTCTTCATCCCTGCTACGCCAAGCATGAAACAATGCTCAAATACCCTAACCAGGTCTCTACCCTGTTTTTCATGCAGAAGCAGAGCAAAGGGCTTCGTCTTCAACTTCGCCACTAAACCATAATCAAATCTGAACTGAACCCCATCCAACCCCCGCAACGTCCCCATGCCACAAACGTCAAATTATTCCTTCCTATGACGGTACAAGGTTCTTCTCATGTGTTCCATCATCTCCACCATTCCCAGTAATGATGGAAATGATTGAAACAAGCTTTAATGAATCCCGTTCACTTCAATCAACACACCCAATCACCACAACTCTTCTGCTCAAAACTACAATCAACTCTGCCTCAATGAACCCCCTCAACTTCAGTCAATACTTCCCTTCACTACAACTCATCCGAATGAAACTACAATTAACTCCTCCAATGAAATATTCATCTTCCTAAAAACAACCAGACGATCTCGGTGAACCTGAGTAACTTCAACCAACACATCCTATCACCACAACCCTGAATGGAACCACAATTAACTTTCCCCATGTCATCTTTATGTTCCTCCGAACGACAAACACGGCTTCATAGAACCCTCTTGCACTCTAATTAACACACGGCATCTGCACAAGTCATTCACATGGAACAACAATCGACTCTAACAACGTCTCCACCTTCAAGTCCAACCACATGCCATCCTCAAGATCGTCCGAGAACAACCTGAACTGTCAAGCACCATTCAACCAGATATCTACCTCAACTTCATTTAATCCATAATCCTAAAACCGAATATTTTTTAATAAGGGTTTCAACTCCCCGGACTTTCCATTCGGGAAACTCACAGAGCCCATGACTCGGGGGAACCAGCTCGCAACCGTCATGGTGGCACCCTCCACCTGTAGTGACGATGTTAACATAAATGCAAAAATAACACAGGTAATGTATGTTGCCGAAGGGCAACTAGAAACAGTATTTTGCCAGCCCTCCTGCCTGGACGGCTAAAAATTGTTTCTACTTCCCGGAGAAAATGTACGTTAACTGTACCCGCCCTACCTCCCCTCTTGAGTCACCACCATGACTGATCGAGAAGGGGAAAAGATGGCAGCCACAGCAGCTGGCCCACTTTATATGAGGAGTGCGTCGCACATGCACACTGGGTTGCGAGGCTGGGTGGATCTGAAGCGACAAGAAACCTCCAGGAGAAAAGGCATCCTTCAGGAAGAAATGCAAAAATAACACAGGTAATGTATCTTTCCTCCGGGCAATAGAAACAATTTTCCATTATTGATATCTTTGCCAAAATTGACATGAAATTGCTGTTGTTAGCTGAAAATATTCCTTGGTTCAATTATGAAAGTTCTAGGAAACAGTTACACACAATTTCAGAACTCGAATACTATACCAGTCTTCTGCAAATTTTCGACAGACTGGCCACACGTCTGTCTTCATCAGGCACTATGATTGCTAAAACTTTTTTCTACGACATCAGGATCACTTTTTGAACTTAGCGTTCGCGCTCGCGGCTGGTGCGGCCTCCCGTATTTGTTAGGCACGTTGTTGTTCCAACAATTGGACAGAAGCTCGTTAAATTCTTCTCTCAGGAGAAATCTAACGCAAAAAATAACGCAAGTCATGAACACACAAGGCCCCTAAAACCCAGGAATCAGATTTCTCCTGAGAGAAGAATTTAACGAGCTTCTGTCCAATTGTTGGAACAACAACGTGCCTAACAAATACGGGAGGCCGCACCAGCCGCGAGCGCGAACGCTAAGTTCAAAAAGGGATCCTGATGTCGTAGAAAAAGATTTTAGCAATCATAGTGCCTGATGAAGACAGACGTGTGGCCAGTCGGTCGAAAATTTGCAGAATACTGGTATAGTATTTGAGTTCTGAAATTGTGCGTAATTGTCTCCTAGAACTTTCATAATTAAAATGAACTTTCAGAGTAATAATTCGCTACCGTATTCCCTTGGTTCAAACATTCGTATCTCCGGAACAGCACAATACACAAACGCCAGCTTAGTCACGTTCGAGAGAGGGGACTCCCAATTTTCTTGCACGCGAAGAATGACGTCAACAACTCCTACGTCACTGCCTTTATTCCTCGAATGAAATGTGCCAATTCAATGGTCTTTGTTCAAACTCTTCGGTATTGCGAGCGCCAATTGGTTCGTTCGAGGCATGTGACCCTTCATCGCGGAGGAGTTCAGTCACAAGTGACGTCACGCGAAGTGAACGAAGGTCAAATTTACTGGCGCCAGTAGGAGCGCGCGTCTCTTGCGGGCAGCCGGTCACGATGGCGTTCTACGAGGAATTGGAGTGAGCTTCAACGTTCATTGATATTGAGGAAGTAAAGCAACTTTAAACTACTTGTACGGTAATAAAACATAAAAAATTTATTTTGGAAGTACTAACAGACGTTAACGGAAGAAAATCCAGTGGATGTTATCATTCTGAGTACTGCAGGGTGAAATTTTCGAACTCTGGCCGAACATCAGGATCCTTTTTTAATAATAGAACATAGGACGATGGTCCCAATTATATTTCTGCTCAATAATTTACAATGTGTTTATAAGTAATAGTAAAGCATGTGAATTTTGCTGCAGGTTTGAAAAATTAAAAGCTCCCCTTGTGGCTTTCAAGCAACAGTTGGAAAAGAAGAAAGAGGCATATCAGTTCCGCCGTGACGTCGAAGATGAATTGCTTTGGGTTTCAGAAAAGATGCCCCTGGCCAACTCAACGGAGTACGGAAACAGTTTATTTGGTGTTCAGCTATTGAAAAAGAAAAATCAGGTAATTTCAGTAGTTTTCTCTTGATTTATGACACATGGGGACGCACTGGTTTTATCCCCCTTATTAACCCAATGGTGCCCAAACCCAAGAGGAGAGAAAAACCTATTTGTGCCCAAGCAACTGCAGAAATGAAAGCATTTAAAAAATACTACACTTTTCACTTATATTTTTAATAAAATCACTTTCACTGATTGCATCTTTATATTTGCATCTTTATATTTTAACACCACACGATAAGGCAGTAAGTATACTGAATAACTAACATAGTTTATAAGTTAATTACCCTAATCTACATATAAAAAATAATAGACAGTACCGGTACAGTAACGTTCATTTACAACGAACCGTTTCTTACTACCTGCAAATACTTACGTTCAGTAATTATGCTTAAAATCACCATTTTACGCTATCGCTGCTCATTTATCAACTAAAAAAGCCCCTTTTTTAGCTTGTACCAAAACTTTCTCTCCACTCCCGCCTGGCGCGCTGCTACTCCTATCTAGGAGGCCGCCATCTTGTTTGGTCCCTTCATCACATTTTGAGCACGCCATTGAGAGAGGACGTGCTGTGACATCGCTACTTTTGTTTTGACGATTGAATAGGATTTATCAACTTTTTTGGGCAGCAAAATGGCCACAGTGGAGGAGGCTAAAGACCTGCTTCGTGAGAGACTTAATTCGGGAACGTTCAACAAGTGTTCGTGCAAGAAACAGTCGAGGGATTTTCATCCGTTGTGTCGCGATTGCAGGCCGTGTAATTTCGTCACTAAAGTTTGTGAACTGTGCGATCTACACCATCGATCTACGGTGAAAGAGATTCTACACACGTGGAAAAAATCAGACCAAAAAGTAGATCAGAGGGCCAGGGCAGCAGCAGCAGTGTCGGTGGATGAAAGGCTAGCTGAGATGAGCAAAAACCCAGAGATGCCGTTAGTTTTTACCCAACACGACGAAGAAACAAAGATGGCGGCGAACAATGAAAACGCGTTCGCAGCGATCCAAGAAAGCGTGGTGGTGCAGGATGATCAGTCAAAGTTTGATCCTACGGATTGCGAAACGGACCAGGTAGGAATTGTGCCTTTTTCTAACGAGGAACTACTGGCTTCGATGCAGACCACGGCCAACGTGATTTTCGACGCTAAGGCAACACGACTCGAACAACGGATCACAGACAAAGTGGATTCGGCTGTGTCGGGAATCGACAAAAAGTTTGGGGTGTTTATGGCGGATATGATCCACATGTTTAAACCGTTCTTACAAAAAGAAGAAGAAAAACCGGTGGAGATGTTGGGAACCAAGGGATCGAGACATTTTTCGGATCTAGCCTGTTTAGGACTGACTACAGTGCCAACCCACAGTGGTACGAGGGACATCGAGTCGCCGTCCTTTGTGCAGTCGCCGCAGCGCCAGGTGGCGCCACGTGTCGAGCGGGAAAGGTCGGAGGAGACTGACGTGTCCCATTCCAAGTCTGGAGGTCGTTCCGACCTAGTGAAGAGCTCGACGAAGGCAGGAAAATCGACTAGACCGTCCAGTCACAGGTCGGCGAATAAGAGTACTCCAGCGGCCGCTCCCGGTGTTGGGAACAGCGGTTCGTTTGAGGGGAGCAGGAAAAGCTCCAGTGGAAAATCTCTTAAAAATGTAGGAGTAGTAACGTCCAGTGAGGACAAAATTACGAAACTACTGGACATGATGAGTTCGTTCATGGCGACAAGCGCGGCAGGCGTCAAGTCGCCACATGTCGCCAAGTTGTCGCCGGCCATGTCCATGTTGTTGCCGCCGTGTGAGGACGTGAAGGAGCCACCTAAAGTGTGTCGCCGCCCAGTCGCCGCTCTGTCGTCACCCAGCGGCCGAGTGTCGCCGCTCCGTCGCCGCGTGTCGCCGGTCAGTAGCCATGTGTCGCCGCTTGAAGGACAGTCGTCGTCGGCGCGATTTTCGGCAGCAGCACATCCAAAGAGTGCAGTACTTTCAACAACAAGTGAGGGGGTCCCTGCCCCATCTAGTTCAGGAGGGGACAGTGACTCAAGGAAGCGGAAAGGGGAAGCCGATTTAGGAGACGACGGGGGAGCGACTAAAAGGAGGAAAGCTGGGGAGGACGACAGCCCATCTGATAGTGACGAAGAATCAGAAGGGGGCAACAAAGATGACCCGTTCAATGAGGGACCGGGGTATATCCCTTGGGCGGACTTCACGGAGGTTGCACTCAAGCATTTGAGACATACTCGTTTCATCAAGGAGGGACCGCCGCCGGTGGAGGACCCTGAGGACCCCCCCATGGATACGTTAGCGAATGAGGGTATTCGCAAACAGCAACCCTCCCATCTGCCTCAATCAGCAGTGATGTTCAGGCAACTGCTCAACGCGGAGTCGTTAACAAGGAAGAACGAACTGCCGGTCTCATCTTCTAAACCCCTGCCACCGCATGACCCGCAAAAATCGCGTATGTTCTTCAAGTCTGTGGGAAGAGGTGCCCCGAATAAAAAGAGGTTTCGGACATTCAAGGAAGCCGAATATGTGACGGAACAGTGTAGCGTCGAGCTGGACTCTATCCTGAAGAACCCGTCGTTCATTAAGACTCCCACCCAACAGTTCGAAGAAGACGATATTATGTTGAGGGCCAGCATGAGGGCAAGCTCACAGGCAGAGTTGATCTACTCATCATCGACGGCAGCTTTGAAGGCAATGGCACTGGCCAACCCAGAACTCAGGGAGAATAAGACGATTAGGGAGTGCATGCACCTTCTCAAACGGGCGTCATCCTTCCACAAGGACAGCTTCAATTGGCAATGCCGCCTACTTTTGAACAATGTCTTTCGCCGACGGGACGCCCTTCTCGATTCTGCGACAGGAATCCCGGCGGACGTAGCAGGCAAGTTGCGACTTTTGCCAGTGCATGGTTCGGGAGATTTGTTTAATGGACAACTACTCGAGTTAGCTCCCGAGCTCAGAGAGAAGGTGCGACCCGCCCAGGCTGCCACAAGCATGAGCCGTGGGAGCTCAAAGGGCAAAACGGTTTATGCCAGGATTCACCAACCGGCATCCGGACACTGGAACGAACCATACGGGGGAAAAGGGAGCGGCAAGAAGTCCACAGACAAACCACGGGATCGGTCGCCCTTTCGTGACAACCACCCCTCTTCGTCACGCGGAAAGGGACCAGGGAATTACCAGCGTGGCCGAGGATCCTTCCGCGGGAGGGGCAGAAGACCACCGCGACAGTGACTGGCCATGGACAGGGCGCCCCCCCCATTCACCGTCAGGTGGGGGGAAGGCTGACCCGACACCTAGACAACTGGAAGAAGATTGCGGCGGACCCCTTTGTCATCCAGACCCTGGAAGAGGGATACTCGCCGCCGTTCATTACCAGGCCAGCGACTACCGACTGCCCGCCAGGCTGGCTGGTAGAGTGTTCCGGAACCCCAGAACTCATCCAAGAAGTCGACGCACTGGTGAAGAAAGGGGCAATGGAAGAAGCACCTCACGATCCAGGATTCTGGAGTCCAGCGAGGGTGATCCCAAAGAAGGGAGGAGGATCAAGAGTTATTTTCAACCTGCGGAGTCTCAACCGGCACCTAGTGAAGGAACATTTCCAAATGGAATCGATAGACTCCATTCGGGACTCACTCCAACACGAAGAGTTGACCATTTCCATCGACCTAGAGGATGCATATCTGCACATTCCCCTCCATCCTTCAGTTCGACACGTTCCGCCTCGTAGCAGGTCAGAAATCGTTCCAGTTCACCTCTATTCCATTCGGGCTAGCAACAGCTCCGTACGTGTTTACCCGGATGTTGAAACCAGTCTTAGCTTATTTACATCTGCATCACATCAAAGCTCATGCTTACTTGGACGACTGGCTGGTACGACACAAAGACAGGGATCTTCTGACAAGACAGTGGGAAATGTGCAGCTCCCTGTTCTTACATTTGGGACTTGGAATAAACCTCAAGAAGTCGAGACCTGCTCCGAGCTCCAACTTTGTGTTTCTGGGTGCGGAGTTCGATACTGTAACGATGTTGATACGGCCCGCACAAGAGAGGATTCTGAAGACAAAGACGTCGGTGACCGTTTTCAACAAGAGGACCACAGCGACAGCGAAGGAGTTGGCGTCACTCATTGGACTGTTGGACTCCAACGCCAGACTGGTCCCGCTAGGCCACTGGCGGGTAAAACCGATTCATTGGTTTCGGAAGACGGCGTGGCAACCAAGGCACAACTGGAAGGATGTCATCCGGCTCCAAGACCTCCCGAGAAAGAGCTTAGAGTGGTGGACGGTGAAGGACAACCTGGAAAGAGGAGTACCTATCCACGAACCGGTGCCGGAATTACTCCTGTTTTCGGATGCCTCCCTGACAGGTTGGGGCGCTCACCTTGCCGAGGAGACTGTGGCCGGCGTTTGGGACGAGGAGGAGAAGAACCTTCATATCAACGTCCTCGAACTAAGAGCGGTCTGGAAGGCACTACTAGCATGGAGCAAGAGGCTGGAACATCAGGCTGTGGGCATCATGTGCGACAATGCCACGGCAGTCGCTTACGTGAGAAAAGGGGGAGGCACCCACTCGAAGTCCCTCATGGAGGAAGCCTCCATACTGTTCAAGATCTGCCTACAGTACGGGATCACGCCGGTTCCTCGCCACATTGCGGGCAGTCTCAATGTGTGGGCGGACGAGTTGTCCAGGGGAACACTGGTGCCAACTACGGAATGGAGGTTAGACCCACAAGTCTGCGAGGCTTTGTTTCTTCGGTGGGGAACCCCGTCGATAGACTTGTTCGCAACCCAGCACAACACTCAACTCAAGTGCTTCGTATCCCCGTTTCCGGATGTGTTAGCTTGGGCGACAGACGCGTTGTCAATCAGCTGGGAGGGGCTGAACGCATACCTTTTTCCACCATTCAAGCTCCTTCAGAAAGTGATCAACAAGATAAAAGCGTCAAAGGGCAAGTTCATCTTAGTGGCCCCATGGTGGCCAGCGGCTCCATGGTTCCCCGAGTTGATGGAGATGAGGAAAGAGGATCCAATCCCTCTGCCAATCACAACGAATTTTTTGTCCCAGCATCAGGGGAGGACTCTGCACCAAAACCCTTCCATGCTGAAGCTTCAAGGGTGGAAACTCTGAAGAAAAATTTGGTGAGGGGGGGGGTTTAAGGAAGGAGTGGCTTCCAGGATCACAAAGTGTTTAAGAGAGTCCTCACAACGCAACTACAACGCTAAATGGAAGAAGTGGTTTGAGTGGTGTGGGACAACAGACTGCGACCCGTGCAACCCGGACCTGCCTCTGCTGTCAGCTTTCTTCGAAGAGCTTTTCGATAAGGGTCTGTCCCCGAGCGCCATCAAGGGCTACAGATCGGCCATCAACTCTGTGCTGACGTGCGTAGGGGACCCCAAGACCGTTGCCAGCGTAGTGATTTCCAAACAGATGACGGCCTTTGAGAATGGAAGACCAAGACAAACGAAGTTGTTCCCTAAGTGGAATCTGCCCTTAGTGCTGCAAAGCCTAATGGGCGCCCCGTACGAGCCAGCTAGAACTGCATCATTTCTATGTCTGTCTCAGAAGACGGTATTCCTGGTCGCGTTAGCCTCGGCGGCACGCCAAAGCGAGATGGCCGCCTTCACCAGGGATGACGGGCACATTCGTTTTGCCAAGGATTGGTCGGAAGTGAGCTTGACCTTCCCGGCCCATTTTAGAGCTAAGAATTGCAACCCTGGAACTAAACCGAGACCAGTGCGGATTAAAGCTCTAAACCGGAGTGGGCAACCAGGAAACCAGGAGAGGTTACAGTGCCCGATTAGAGCCTTGAGGTTCTACCTGACCAAGACAGAGAAGAATGGAGGAGGATCTAAGGGGAGCCAGGGGCATAGTGAGGCTACTCCACTATTCCTGGATGTGGACACCTACAGTGGCGAGGTCCTGGATAAGGGAGTGTCCCCTTTCAAGCTAGGGAAGTGGATCTGCGCCGTGATCAAAAGGGCGTATGAGAACGGCCAGGACCATGAGGATCTCCCAGCAGAAATCAGAGCGCACGAGCTCCGGGCATTAGCCGCTTCGTGGGCCTACGGCTGCGGCACACCATTGGACGAGGTGGTGGCGGCGTGCTCGTGGAACAGCCGGAACACTTTCATCAAACATTATCTGCGGGACACGTGTGGATCGAAGGGAGAGAATGTGGTGAGGGGTCATGTGGTGGCAGGAAAGGTGCTCTGAGGAAGACCTCATCGGAAGAGGTGAAGAAGTAAACCACCGGACGGGGTCACCCTAAGTGTAGACTGGGGACACCCGGCCGGAGGGACACGCCAGTGAAAAGCCTATTATTCATACTGGAGATGATGCTAAACTTGACTGAGGGGGTCACCTGAGTACAGACCGGGGACACCCAGGCAGAGGAGCTCACCAGTGAGAGGATTGGAATAGAAGACGAGACCCATCTGTCAAAAGGGGTAAGTTGCTTGTTCCATTTTAAAATTAGTAGTAGGTATACTCTCCAGGGTTCAGTGGGGTAACTCCCACCGCCTGAATGACAAATTCAGCATAATTACTGAACGTAAGTATTTGCAGGTAGTAAGAAACGATAATTTTAAAAGGGTAAAATTAGTTTTTACTAGCCTAAAATACTTACCTTCAGTAAGGACCCGCCCGCCTCCCCGCATTCACTGAACTGGAGAGTTCAAAATGTGATGAAGGGACCAAACAAGATGGCGGCCTCCTAGATAGGAGTAGCAGCGCGCCAGGCGGGAGTGGAGAGAAAGTTTTGGTACAAGCTAAAAAAGGGGCTTTTTTAGTTGATAAATGAGCAGCGATAGCGTAAAATGGTGATTTTAAGCATAATTACTGAAGGTAAGTATTTTAGGCTAGTAAAAACTAATTTTACCCTTTTAAAATTATCGTTTTTAATGAATTTTACTTGTAACGAAGTAATATAACAATAATGGTTGGACGTCTACTCTGTCAATGCATTTTGGATTCGCTTGTAACGAATTATATATAACGAAAATAACGTATAACGAACAAATTTTAGATTAAATTTGGAATTTTAATTCTTTTATAACGAAATAAATGGCTCTAATAGTTTCGGAGAACCATATTTTTTTTTTAATTTCGGGCGGTAATGAACTAAAATTGAAAATCTCCGTGTTGACAAAATACATCTGAAAGTCGGCGTTAGTTAAGCTAAAAATCGTTGTTCCTACCTGATAAGTGATAGTGTGAAGGTTTATAGTCTCCTTTTCCATTTTAGTTTTGCATCGTGGCTGCTGATTTAATTTTTTGATTGCCTTCGAAAATCTCCATTACCTGTTTTTAATGCACTCTCGCGGATTCTTAGTGCTTCTTCCAGAGAAAGAAAGAAAGTTGGTTTCCATGCCAGTCCCGTAGTTAATTCACTGCGCATGCGTGGACACAGTCCTCTCTATATAAACGCTGGCGCAGCTTCGTCATCTTTTTTTCTCAGCCAGCCATGCGCTGCGGCGGCTGCTCCAGCTCCTCGTCCAAGATTCGCGTTCCTTCATCCGCAGGATAGCATCCTCCTCCTCTGTCCCCCCTATTGGGATGGTGGACGGGGGTTTCGACATCTTGTCTTGCGTTCCGCTGTTCATCGCTGCCGCCGTTCCTTGACACCGGCGTTCCTCTTGGTTCTACCCAAGCCTTAAAGTCGCCATGGTGTCCGGGCGGTGCGCGGGTCTGTTCAGATGGACGACGATCCTCGTCCTCTTCTCTACTGCGCATTGATTCTGCGCTGCCTTCTTGGTTTCTCCGCATATCGTCGTTCCCGCGGATGGCGTCCTCCTCCTCGGTTTCCCCTATATGGATAGCGGACCTGGTTTTCACCGTTCGTCACCATGACGTCCGGGCAGTGCGCGGATTGGTTTACATGGACAACGATCCTCGTCCTCGTTCCCTTCCCTACTGTGCGTTACTTCACGCAGCCTTCTTGAGTTGAGCCGTTTCACCACCTACTGTCGGCTTGCGCTTTTCTTCCATTCAGCGTTGCATACTAACATTTACTCAATAGGGTATAATATTCCTCTGCTCCGCTACCATCTGCGCATCATACTGTGCAGCCCTCTTTCTGATAAATACTCCGACGATGCAACCCGCTCGTCTTTCCTCTTCCTTCGACGCTGCGGTATCCGCTGCTCCTCAACAGGTCAGATCCTCGTGTCCAACCTGCCTCAACTTAACGTTCCTTTGGGATGTTCCCCTGCCACCTGTTATGGCTGTGGTTGGTTTTGTGTGCCGCTCACACGTTCGTTCCGACCGCCACTTTCCTCAATACCAATCTCGTTCCTCTCACTACAGCCCTCAGGGAGAGTTCGTCCGCTCTCTTTGATGACCGTGTCCGGGCCTCACGACACATCCAGCATCACGTCCCTCACATCATCCTTCGTTCCCCCGATTAGGCCTTGGTCTGATAACAGGGAGGGGGGGGGGGGACGCCTGCTCCCCTTAGGGACACCAGCATCTTGTCACTGCTACAAACATCGATCTATCCTTGAATTGGATGAGGATCCGCCTCGTTCTGGCCATGAAAACTACTTCTTCCGTCCCATCGGAGAATGAACGGCCAACCCAAGAAACTTTGACACCTATCTTCCTCTTCAACGAGCTGCAGTTCTGTTTTCGTCCTACCTGACGACTGCATCCTCCACCCTGGTCTTCGTGCCGCTTCTCAAGCGGATGTCCTTAACACTACAGCCAACACACTATGTGAAAGACTCTATCCTTTCTTTCCACGGAACGGTCGTTCCTCACAACAGACTGCCCGAGAGCTTTTACTTTCAAGCAGCTATCTCCACCTGCCTATCCCGCGCTCTGCCTTTCAACCTTGTCCCCCATGCCAGAATATGAAGCCGTACCATCGTTCCTGATGTCCGCCAAGTCGTTCCTCTGCATCCCCGTTCAACGTTCCGCATCCTGGGGCTCCACATCCCCGTTCCGCATACCGCCGTTACTCGGATGGAGGATACCTCCGTTCCTACGTCATTAGTGGTCGTTCCGCTGCCCACTGGCACTTTGGAGCCAATAAAAATTCGACCCGTTCCTCCTGTCATGGACAGCACCTCTTTACCCGTTCTGGGTTGATCTCGTCCGTAGACTGTTTCTCTAGGATCTCTCCCACCTTCAGTTCCCTTTCTAGGGTCACTGACAATTAGTACTACGTTCCACCTCGGTTCCTGCGTCCCCATTCCACACGCACCCATAGCGCCTTCTGTCGGTCTGCTACCCTGCAGGCGGTGTATCAAGGGTCCTCACTGCCTTACACAACCTTCAACACCGATCGTCCCAAGCCTACCATTGAGCCTTCTGTTCCCTGTTAGGCGTATTTTTCGTCCTCCTCCTCAGCATTCTGCAGCGGACGAAGGGCGCTCCTACGGACGACTCCGTCCTCCCTGCTCCTCACTCCGCTTCACCAGCTTCGGGGGACCTGTCCACTGCAGGTATGGTGAAATTTTTGGAGATATCTGTGGATCGTGAATCACTCGATCCTCTTCTTCCTCTGGCTGATCCGTTCCTCTCTGAGGCCTCCGTTTTCCCTGCCACTCGGCCGGGACCTATCCGCTTCCTTTCGGACAAATGGTCCATTTACAAGACATCCGGCCCATCCTTAATGAATCAGCGAGAGCAAAGGAATGCTTTGATAGCTTCAAAACTCCAACTGAAGGTTTGTTCAGTTGCAGCCGAACTAGCATCCTCCTCTGCTCTGCAACTGACGGCAGTAGATTTGTCATCACTAACAACAGCATTACCACAGTTCCTGTCGTTTAGTATCAGCTATTGCCATTCCGGCCTACGCAGCGATCCTTTCTATCCATCAGGAGGATGCGCTAGTCTCGGAGACCTCGATTCTTGTGTTCCCATTCCACCAGGACCATGGCCTTCTCGTGACTTCGAATCCAAGTCCCTTTTCTTTGACACTCGACTTGTCAATGA
This sequence comes from Lithobius niger, assembly GCA_023313725.1. Lineage (NCBI taxonomy): Eukaryota > Metazoa > Arthropoda > Chilopoda > Lithobiomorpha > Lithobiidae > Lithobius > Lithobius niger. The sequence continues at coordinate 33,155 of JAHWFP010088209.1, read as the reverse complement.
TCTCTACATAAAATCAACCTTTTAGCTACGCCTCGCCAGCTTGCAACACGAGGGACTGCTTCACCGCTTCCACGCCTTCTGGATTTCCATTCCGTCCCTCACAGTGATTTGCTCTGTCTCGTTCCGCCTTGACAGCAGAACAGCTCTCTCAGGGACGGGTCCATTCCGTTTTGCACCTAGCAAAGCTAGATTTCCAGTGCAGCTCGTTCTCCAATCATCCGGCTCCCCTAGCCAACTTTGAAGACCCAGGTCCTTCCCAGCATCTGCTTTGCCAGCAGCCTTGCTTTCCGCACCAATCCTGAAACCTGCGACACAGCGTTCCTCCTGTAGGAACGATCAGACTTCTGTCATCCGCTACTCTCTACGCAATGCAACCTGTCTCATCCTTCTTCTTCAAACCGACAACGTTGTGCTGTTCCCGACCATTCCAGTCCTCCATTACGCACCACCTTCGGTTACTTACTGTGTAACTGACATTGGCTCACCCTCATACCTACTTGTGTGCTTGAAACTGTGGTTAACTTTTGGTTGGCGCCAAAATCATTTGTTGAACAACAAGGACTTTTGGTTTTGCGCTAAAACCAGGGCGGACGTGCAGGAGAGCGTGGCGAAGTATTGTTGGCCACAATTGGTAAAAACTTTGCAACCAAGAACTGGATTGGTTAACACACTCAAGAGCTGATTGGTTGTCCGGTGGAGCTCTGGATCCGACCGGAGCATATAAAAGTCAAGGGCTTCAGAGTCCGGTGTTCTATTCTCGTCAGTTCTTGTGTACGCCGAACTACAAAGCCTAGCAGTTTCACCAGAGATCGATCACGAAATTGCCGGAAGAGCAGACGTCAAGCAGGGAAAAAGTTGGTCAACGACGGCAAGCGAAGGACTGAAACCGTGTGGAGATTCAACGGCAGGGACGAAGCTCAAGCCAGACGTGGACGGCAATAAAGAAAGGGTGGTTGGCGATCTCGAAAAAAAAAAATTGCCAGAAGTCGATAAAGTCAAGCAAGGGAAGTTGGTCGACGATGGCAAGCGAGGAACTGCAAATCAAGCGCCGATTCAACGGCTGTGACGAAGCTCAAGAAGGCGGCAACAAGGCATCACGCAAAAACATCTCCAGAATCCAGATTGGAGGTTTTTACGAGAAAATTACCGAAGTGGCAGCACGGAAACTCAAAAACTTCAGGGCCACTGGAAGATAAACAACGACGAACACGCTTCAGATGGAACCGGAAGGGCGTACCGGAAGTGTAAGTGCCTGGGAGAAGAACTCGATAAGCAACAACTGAGAGTCCAGGAGGGAGTCGTCGATCGTTAAGCCGGTCGTATACACGTTGATTGTGATATTGTGGCAATTTTTTTTTTATTAACGTTAAAATTGCGAACTTGTTTTGAAAATGTTTGAAAACGGGGAATTAGAACGTTAAAGCTTTTGGCTGAAGAGTATCAGTTAAATGTGAAAACTAGAAGAGCAATTATTAAAGCTTTGCAGGCTAAAATAGCAGATAGATCTTTAGTCGAAAATTATGTTGATAGCGATTTCCTAGATTTCCAAGCCGAAGTAAATCGGCAGAAAGAGCAGATTGCTCGAGATGAAGCTAATGCTGTTAGTGTTAACAAAGAAAGATTAAGGCTAGAGCATGAACGGGAAATGCAGAAAATTCACAAAGAGCTTGAATTAAAAATGCTTCTAGAAAATAAGAAATTGCAAAGAGAATTTGAGTTGGAAATGCAGAAAATAAGAGAGAGGATTTGAAAGGGAGAAATTAGCAGCTCAGGAGTGAATTAAATTAGCTGATGCAGCTAGGCCTCCCAGTGAAAATGCTAGAAATCCCGGTAATATTGTTAGTGCAGAGTCTAGAGACAAAATGGATATGACACGTCACATGCAACCATTTAAAGAAATAGTGATGATATTTTGCTCTTTTTAATAACTTTCACCCGAATTTGTGAAAGGTTGAATTTTCCAGAAAATATGTGGTCATTGAGGTTGTTGTCTTTACTAAGTGGCACAGCTAGAGAAGTAGTAACTAGGCTACCTAATGTAGACTTTAATGATTTTAACAAGGTGAAGTAGCAACTCTTAACAAAGGTTTCAGCTTACATCTGAGTCTCTTCATACCAAATTTCGAAATGCAAGTAAATTTCATAAGCAATACATGATCCAAACATATTGCAGTGAAACCTCATTATAACGATATCCTAGGGTCCTTGGAAATACACTGTTATATCAGCTTTATTGTTATAAAAATCACTTTTGCATGCATTATTGGTGGAAGAGCCTCAAAATTAGCATTGTTATAAAAGATTTATTGTTATAAGAGGTATTGTTATAACGAGGTTTAACTGTACTCAGAGTGGATTAGAACAGCAAAGTGTGGTACAGATTTCAATAAGTTGGTTCAAATTGAACGGTTTTTAGAAAAGTGCCAAATAAGTTAAAACTGTGGTTAGTGGATAAAGGGAATTTAGAAAACCTAGTGCAGGTTGCTACTTTAGCTGATGAATGAATGGATGGCTGGCTAGGCGTCAGAGTGGTGCCCAAAATAACCATAGTAGCGAAGGGAATACAGTGCAGAATAGTGACCAAAATTCCAAGGGAAATGGGAATAGGCCTCACTACAGGAAATATAACTATTACAAGGGAAATAATAGTAACAGTAGTAACAGTAACACGAATCCAGGGTCAAAACAACGGAACAGTTGGCCATGGGTAGGCAAACTGGTAGATCCAGCAAATCTAACAGGGGAATTCATTCAGTTGAGTACAGTATTATTCCCCACTCCTGCAGAATTACCAGTAGCAGTTATGGAGAAACGATCCCCAAGTGGTAAAGTAAAAGTAAGGGCAGCAGTTTCACCCTATTTTTCAGGTAATATTGATTGTAATTTTGACTGATAAAACAATTCCCGGCATTCAGAACAAGAATGATGAGTAGTCAGAATTGTGTAATGTTATTACTAGGGCACAGTTCAAACAACTTCATGAAGCTAGGCTACGGGAAAAGGGGAAGTTTGAAGGTACAAAACATGATGGGCTTGAAAATGTGGCTAGGGGGACTCAGAAAAGCAGCAGTAGGCTAGCAGATTCTTCTGAAGTTAAGGTTAAAGTAAAATCTGTAGGTAAGGATCCGGATTTAACTAAGCCAGGGGCCAAAGCCAAAGTAAATTAACCCTTTTGAGTCCGAGCCATTTTTTCAATTCGCGAGCGAGAAAGTCCATGGCCGCAACATGGATGCCATGAACAAGTTGCATGCCTCACGAAAATAAATTGTACTAAAATTACTATGCGGTCTTGGCGTATAAAAATTCGCAGACGTGATAATTATATTGCAAATTATTGAACAGAAATATTATTGGGACCATCGTCCTACGTTTTCTTTATTTAAAAAAATCCTAAAGTTCGACTATGTAAACAGCGCTAACGAAAGTTTCAACTTACAGTACTCGGACTGATAACATCCACTCGATATTCTTCCGTCACAACGCCTGTTATTACTTCCGAAATCATTATTTTACGGTTTATTACCGTAAAAATAGTTTAAAGTTGCTTTATTCCTCCAATATTTACGATCGCCGAAAGCTCACTACCATTTCGTCCTTAGCGGCCATATTGACAAGCTGCCCGCAAGCGAACGCGCTCCTGCTAGCGCCAATGGATACAACCTTGACTCGCTTCGCGTAACGTCACGAATGAACGGCCGACGCGTCACGTGCCGCGAACGAACCAATCAGCGCACGCGATAACACGCGATCGGGAAGAATTTGAACAAGGGCCGTTGAAACAGCACTTTTCATTCGAGGAATACAGGCAGTGACGTTGGAGTTGATGACATCATTTTTCACGGGCTAGAAAATTGGGAATCCCCTCTCTCGAACACGCTCAAGATGGCGGCTGCACGTTTCGTAGTTCCGGAGATACGAACGTTTGAACCGAGGGCTGTTTTCAGCAAACAAACACAATTTTCACGTAGATTTTGGCCACGATGCCGACAATAACATCGACTTAAGGTAATAAAAAGATGATTTGAATTAAATAAACCGAAATAAACCTTAAATATACGTTCCAAAATACCTACTTCAATCGGAGTTACCCTCCGATGTTCACAATAGGATTTTTTTTTTTAAACGGGGCATAGAAATGAGCGAACCGATGTATCGTTCCTCGGACGTTTTCGGCGTCATTTTTGTGCAACGATGCATCGTAGCTCGGACTCAAAAGGGTTAAGATAATGCAGCTAGAATTAGCAGTGTGCTATCACTATCACCCTTGACCGCAGATTATACCAGTTTAGTTAGGACATCCGCATTGGAGTTAATTGAAGCTCAGAAATTAGATGAGAGCTTAGAAGGATGTTGGAAGGCAGTGCTGGGGAGTAAAAATCCTACTACAGAATTTTTTTATAAGGAATAGACAGTGGGAACAGATGGTTATACCACTTAACCCTTTTAGGCCTATGCCATTTTCTCAATTCCCGTGCGAAAAAGCCTATGGCTGCAACATGGCTGCCATGAACAAGTTGCAAGTCTCACGAAAATTAATTGTAATAAAAAAACTATGCGGTCTAGGAGTATAAAATTTGCAGACGTAGTAATTATATTGTAAATTATTGACCAGAAATATAATTGGGACCATCGTCCTACGTTTTCATTATTTAAAAAAATTCTGAAGTTCGACTACATGAACAGCGATAACGAAAGTTTCAACTTACAGTACTCAGAATGATAACATCCACTCTATATTCTTTCGTCACAACGCGTGTTATTACTTCCAAAATCATTATTTTGTGTTTTATTATCGTAAAAATAGTTTAAAGGTGCTTTATTTCTTCGAGATTCACGATCGATTACAGCTCACTACCAAATCGTTGCCGGACGCCATAATGACCGGCTGCCCGCAATGCGACGCGCAGCTGCTGGCGCCAATGGCTGCGACCTTGACTCGCTTCGCGTGACGTCACGAATGAACGGCCGACGGGTCACGTGCCGCGAATGAACCAATCAGCGCACGCGATAGCACGCGATCGGGAAGAATTTGAACAACGGCCGTTGAAACAGCACTTTTCATTCGAGGAATACAGGCAGTGACGTTGGAGTTGATGACATCATTTTTCGCAGGCTAGAAAATTGGGAATCCCTTCTTTCGAACGCGACCAAGATGGCGGCTGTACGTTGCGTCGTTCTGGAGGTACGATCGTTTGAACCAAGGACTATTTTCAGCAAATAAACACAATTTCACGTCCATTTTGGCGACGATGCCAACAATAACATTGACTTAAGGTCGTAAACAGATGATATTAAATTAAATTAACCTAAATAAACCGAAAATATACGTTCCAAATTACGTAATTCAATCGGAGTTACGCCTCCGATGTATGCAATAGGAAATTTTTTTTTCACAGGGCGTAAACTTCGCTGAACCGGGCTAACGATACATCGTCGTATCGGCTTTTTCGCTGTGGAATTGCGATGACTATATATCGTCGCTTAGGCCTAAAAGGGTTAAGTACAGAAATCGGGTAATTGATGTAGCACATTCTAATGGGTGGTCGGGACACCTAGGTAAAAAGAAAACTTTAGCAAGAATTCAGCAGCACTCTTACTGGCGTGGGATATGTAAACAAGTTGAACAGGTGGTCAAACAATGTGATTCATGTCAGCGCATAGGCAAAACTTGTGTTGTAACTAAAGTGCCATTGGTAAAGGTTCCCATAATAAGTACACCATTCAGACGCTTAATAATTGATGTGGTAAGGACCAGTGAAAACAAAACAGCAAGAGTTCGTATATATTCTAACAATGTTATGCCCCGTGACAAAGTTCCAGAAGCAGTAGCTTTAAAGATAGCTAACTCTGAAACAATTGTCGAACTTTTAAAAGTTTTTTGTCGAATAGGCTTTCCGGTAACGATCCAGTCGGAGCAAGGCAGCGTTTTTGTTTCACAACTGACAACTTATTTCCTAGAGAAATGTGGGATTGAGATTGATAAATAAATAGACATAAATCGCTGGAAATAAATATACATAAGCCAGTGGAGGATGTGGCCATAGCGATTAAGGCGCTATGCAAGTGATCTGGGGGCGAACTGGGTAGCCGGTTCGAATCCGGGTCATGCCACTCCGACGAAACGTAAGTGCATAAAGGTGGCTTACTGAACTACGTTATTTCTAGTGTATGATTTTCGCTGTTGGCTTATTTTCCTTAGTATTGAGATTGTGCATAGTTCTTCTCATGGGCCTCAGACAAACTCTGTGGAACGAGTTCACAGGAATTTATGCACTTTAAGGGCTTTGTGTTTAGAAAATTCAAATGATTGGGAGCAGTGTTTGCCAGCAGTATGCTTTGCTATTCGTAGTTCAGTGCATGAAACCACTAATTTCACACCGTCGGAACTAGTGTATGGTAGCAACATTAGGGGACCATTACAGTTACTTAAAGATAGGTGGGAGGATGAAGATGTAAATGTTACAGTAGTTGAACATGTGTATAACTTGCTAAATAGGTTTCAAAACAGTAGGGCATTAGCAGAAGAGGCAACACTTAAGGCTCAAACCAAAGTAAAAAAAGTATTATGATAAAGGGGCCCGTGATAGACAGTATAAGGAGGGAGATCCAGGTATTAGTACTCAAAATTGACAGGAAACACAAACTTGAGGTATTCTGGAAAGGGCCATTTACGATAGTAAAAAAGCTGGGAGAAGTAAATTGCCAAATAGCTTTAAATAAGGCCAAAACTAAATTAGCAATTTACCATGTGAATATGCTAAAGCCTTACTTCCATGCAATTGACACAGTAAATGTCATATTAGCACCTGAAGAAATTAAGGAAACCCCAATCTGGGAAGGGAAAACTCCTGAGTATTTGAGTCCAGAAGAAGTCTTTAGCATAGATAAAAGCTTAGGTACCATGACCCCACAAATGATTGAGGAGCTAAAACAAGTATTTAGTCAAGTACCAGTGGTATTCTCTTTAACTCCAGGGAGTTAGAGTTAACAGGTGAACCAATTAAACAGGCAACATTGCACCGCTACTCACCAAGACAAAAACAACTCATTGAAGCAGAGTTAGATAGAATGTTAAAGTTAGGGATTATTCGTGAGAACAAAAGTACATGTGTCTCTCCTATGCTAATTGTTCAGGAGGCGGATAAAGACCCTAGGCCAGTAGCAGATTATCGACTCTTAAATGAGGGTACTAAAACGCAAAAATACCCAATGCCTTTCGTTGAGGAAATGGTAGAGGAAGCTAGTAAAGCTAAATTTATCTCGATTTATGACCTTGTTAGGGGATTTTGGCAAGTCCTAAATTCACCAAAAGCAAGAGAATTAACAGCTATCATAACCCATAAAGGAGTCTACGAGTATTTAGTGATGAATTTTGGGACTAAAAATGCTTCTTTTTGCTTCCAACGATTAATGGAACAAGTTTGCAAAAATGTAAGGGAATTTGCAGGACCATTTCTTAATGATGTTGCCGTGAAACCTCAGGAATGGGGGGGAAACCTAAATCACACTAAAATTCCTTCAGGAAGTTCAGAAGGCAGGACTAACTATAATCTAGGGATCGACCGAGTCCGGATATATCCGGATCCGGTGCCGGATAATACGGTATCCGACAAGATCCGGATCCGGCAATTATATGAGCCGGATACCGGTTGCAACACAACCAAAACATTGTCGCCGTCGGTCGCCGTAAACATGTTGCTTGCCATGGTAAAATAAATCGTAGTAAAATAACTAAGCGATCTACGGGTATAAAAAATTGCAGACGTAATAATTAGTGTAAATTATAGCACAAAAATATACTTGGGACAATAGTATTAGTTTTTCATAACTTAATAAAAAAAGTTGAAGTTCGACTACGTAAATCCGCTTTACGAAAATATTCACCTTCCGTTGCAGTACATGGGAGACCTTGAAATGATAACGTCCTCTGGTTGGTTATTCTTCCATTACAGCGTTGTTTACGGCTTCCGACATCCTTTTTTCAAGTTTTTAGTGCCGTAGAAGTAGTTTAAAGTTGTTTTATTTCCTAATTTATATTCACTATCGTTGAAAGCAATCAGTTTAGGCCGCAATCGCGCACCCACTCACAGCCGGCTGTCCGCGAAGAGACGCACACATGCTAGCGCTAATGGCTGTGACCTTGACTAGCTTTGCGTGACGTCACTTGTGACTGGCCCCCGACGCGATGAGTGATCACGTGCTATACACGTGCCAATCGGGGAATCCCAGCTTTCCAACGCGACAAGGTGACGGCCGTTCGTTCCATTACGACAGCTTGAACAAGGGGCTAGTTTTAGCAAACAAAAGCAATTTCACGTCAATTTTTACGACACGGCCAACAAAACACATCAGTTGAGGTAATTAAAAGATGATATTAAATTAAATAAATCCAAAATACGCGTGCCAAAGTACCTAATTCAATCGGAATTACACCTATGTTGTATGCAATGGCGGTTTTTCTTTGCAAACGGGGCTTTGAATACAGGGTGCGTCGGGAGTTTTAGAAACAGTTTTGAAGTGACGATAAATCGAGGTTTGGTCGCCAAGGGGTTAAATTCGAAAAGTAAGACTGTTTAATGACGGCATCAAAAACTAGCAAGAAATAATAGCATGATAAACCAAAGATGACTTCCATGTTGCAAGAGTCAAGACAGTTTTGTTCATAAAATGGAAAAATAAATACAGCTTTTTTTTATGTTGGTTTCGTTCCTTTTTTTTTTTTTGCTTTCTTTCTTTGTTATGCTGTGCGCAATACAAAATGGAACGAAAGCAATTTAAAAGGGAATGAAAGCAAAAAAAAAAAAAGGAACGAAACCAACTTTAAAAATGATGTAGATAAAAGACCTGTTGTAATTTTGATTTTTTTTTATACTTGTATCACAAATACTGCAAAATTTTTCAAATTATATTTAGAAATGAAGCAGTAGGCTAATCATGGGAAATACTTCAACTAGAAAAATGTTTTTTGATTGATTAACCTAATGAGTGCTTTGTTTGACTGTTTCAAAAAAAAAATTTGCAGAATTTGGCACCATCGCAAAAACAGTTCTGTAGCCTACATGTAATTATACTATACTGGTACTCTTAATAGCGTAAGACTTCTAAGTGTTTAATGTAAGAAAGTAATCTGAAACAAAGCAAAAATTAACACCATAGCTGCAACTTATAAGGGGAAAAAATATACAACTTTATTTAGTTTTTGTGTGTGAATTACCCGGTATCCGTGGGTACCGGCCCGGATCCGGCACCTAGATCCGGAACCGGTCCGGCACTGACATCAAATTATCCGGAACCGACCCGGATCCGGCAAAACGGTATCCGGTCGATCCCTACTATAATCCAAAAAAAATGCCAGTTCGGTATGGATCATGCAGTTTACTTAGGTCATGAAGTGGGTGGTGGTGTTAGGTCCGCTACGGACATCAAAGTTTTGGCTGTCAGTCAGTTACATAGGCCTAAACTAAGAAGGAAATTAGGTCAATACTACGGTTAGTAGGCTATTCCCTACATTACATACCTAACTTTGCTCAGCTTGCTAGTCCTTTGATAAATTGTAAGCATCCGACCCTACAAAGGTAGATTGAGATGATGCGTCTGAACACGCATTTCAGGCTCTTAAGGCCGCCATCACTAAGAAACCGGTATTACATGCACCGGATTATTCTAAGAGATTTTTGATTCAAACAGACGCAAGTGACCGAGGTATGGGAGCGATATTGTGCCAGGAAGACAATAACAGCAATGAGCATCCAGTGTTGTTTCTTTCAAGGAAATTTTATTCACGAGAGCTTGCATACGGTATAATTCAGAAAGAATGTTGCTGTGTGGTGTGGGGAATCCATAAACTCGGACATTACATTGTAGGCTCAAGATTTTTAATTTTAACTGATCACAATCCTCCTGTATGGTTATGGAATCAAGGTACAAAAAATGGTAGACTACTTCGTTTGTCGCTAGCACTCCAGGATTATGAATGTGATATTTGTCATAAAGCGGGGAAGAAAAATTCCAATGCTGATACTTTAAGCCGACATTTTGTGTAAGGGAGAGTATGAATGTAACTCTAGCAGGTCGGCCTTAGGGGACACGGTTCCAAGCCGTCGTGCTTCCTGCTCCTACAATATTTTCGCCTTCTGGCGCTATCACACTTCATCAGCTTAACCCTTGGTCCTCCTTTTTTCTGTTCAAATCAACTCGCACATTCCTACACCTTTCCGTTCCTGACCATGTGTTGACGACACCTTTCCATCTATAGCCTTCTCGAAGGTACTCCTAAGGACCGCTTAATCTCACCCCGGTTCCGGGTCACCTCTTCTATTACAAGAATGCGCTAGGGCACCTTTCCCATAACAGTCATCTACGATCTGGCCCGTCCTCGTCCTTACGGACCTACCTTCGGTCCTGTTTCGGGCATATCACCAAGCCAAACACCTGCTTGTATTTCCAACAGCAAGAATGCCTCGGAACGCACCAACTTCCTGGAATACCACTACACCATCTCGGTTCCCTCCGGTCCGAGTCTGCCGTTCCAGCAAGGACTAGGTTAGGATAGTTTTTGTTGCCCTCTTCAATAGTAATAATAATGATATTAACAACGCGTTTGCTACCGTGACTATGTCACTACAACAATCCGTAAGGGTTCCATTCCCCCATTGGTGGCCGTTTCTCCTTTACCCTGGAACCTGCTTGCAACCGCTTCATCCAGTAGTGCCTTCTGCATCCAGTTCGGTTCTGTTCACATCCGATTCCTCACTGCACTTACAACCGACCAGTTTACACAACAAACCTTCAAGATCTACAGGAACATCTTTCACCCCTCTTATCGGTTGCGTTCAGGTTCGTTGAGTCCAGTTGACTTCAGGGTAGTAATTTCATTTTGGTAAAAATCTAAGCTGATAAAAATTTTGGTAAAAATCGGATCAAACTTTATTAAATGCCAATGGTGGTTCGAATGTATTGATTCCGCTAGGCCTACTAATGATGACAGTGTGGTGGTGAATCCTGTCTTTAATGGGACGATTCTGTGTGATTCTAATCAAGTAATTTCGGAACGAGCACACCGGTGGATTTTGTGAAACTTTTCTAATTTTCTAGAAAGCGTTGCGTCGCAGATAAATTCCCAACAATTGGAAAGCAGTTCGGTGAAGTCTTCTCTCAGGAGAAAACTGATTCCTGGGTTTGAGGGACCTTGTGTATTCATCGTTGAGTGTTGCGTTTTTTTCTCACTTGCTGCTGGATTGCAAGTGATTCCAGTCCACGAAGGTGTCTATCGAACGAGACATTTGATTTAAGCAACGTGGCAGTTCTTTGCCAAGTTCTGAAATTGTGTGTTCTTGTTTCCTGAATTTTCAAATTGTTAAAATGAACTTACAGAGTAAAAACCGCTACCATATTTTCAATTTGAGTTTTTCAAGTCTGGATGCAAGCAACGAGCCGACTCGAGTACAAGTTGCTTATGCGGCTCGACACGAATGTCCCTGCCGTCAAGTTCAAATCCACAACAACGAAATGCAGTGAAAATAATCATAACGAAGTGTTGCCAGCTTGAAGAAATAACATCTGACTTTTGGTTTGTCGAAAATTAGCGATGCTGTTAAAGTAGTGACTTTAGAAATTGTGCTCTTTTAGTATCGTTATGAATTCTGAATTACAAAGTAAAGCACCACACGGCTTTTTTTTTTAACTGTTATTTTTCGAAAAAACTGTTCTGTTTCAAAAGCTGTTTGCTCCTCCTTTAGTATCGCAAGCTCCTGTTGGTTCGCTGCTGGCACGTGACTGTTAAAAGCTTTGCGGACAGTCATAAAGTGATGTCCCATGAAGCGAGTCGAGGTAGTCTCTGTTGGAACTAGGGTGACCTCGTGAGAATGGCCGGCTAGGAGCCCATGATGGTGACCCGTAATGGCTTGGGGAGCACTGTCTACTTATCATCGATATTTAAGGACATCAAATTTAAACTACTTGCACTGTAATAAAAACATAAAAAAGATTCTGAGTTGGTTAAAAAATACTGTAGGAAAATAACCAGTGGCTATTAACATTCCAAGATTACTCGGGTTCACCATGTTGCAACATTTTCTTTACTCAAAATTTCCGGTTTTCATGGACAAAGGCAGTTCGGATAGCAGGTTTCACTGTATTCCCAAGTAAAAACTGAATTTTGTTGTGGAACACAGGAAATCGTCCAATCCCGAGCATTTTCCACAGAAGCGCGTGTAACTACTTTAGATATGAAAACAACAGGAATAAAATGGATAATGCGAGAGTCAATCTGGATTCTTATTCAAAATCTTGTCGTTGTGATCATGGAGCGCGGCCTCTACCTCAGTAACTATTAAATTATCGTACAACATTTTTTAATGATTTTCATTAGATGGCCTCAGATCACTGTAACTGTATCTCAGTTCACTACATTAATATAAAGTATGTGGAGGAGTTCGCAGGGATAATTGTTGCTCTTCTAAGAAATCGTCGCCTCCTTCTGGATGAATCTTAGTTATTTGTTTGGTTGTGTGCTATTCTTTCTGGTTTCTCAAATGGTCATTATCCTTTACGATATGTATCTAATTATCTTATTGCTTTTATTCCAGTCACTGCGTACAGAAATTGACAATCATGAGCCACGTATCCATCTAATTTGTGACAACGGGCGTAAACTAATCGACGAAGGCCATGAAGATTCTGATGAATTCCAGGAGTTGATAAATAGGTTGCTCGCCCGCTGGCAGGAATTGAAGGATGCCATGGACGAACGAAAAGAAAAGTTACTCGAATCGGAAAGGGCACAGCAGGTAACAGCAAATTTCTCCACTCTTTTAAGTGCCAATTTAAGCATTCGGTTTAATAATCACTGCACTAACGAGTTTTATTATTGGAATAATATATAGATAGTTTTGGTTGAAAGCCTTCAAGTGATGAATAATTAAAAGGCTGTGCCAGTAACACTTTTACCAATGCCGGTTCTTGTTTACCCGGTTCCGATTTAACTCCGATACTTTAGGATACGTACCAACTCAGCCTGTCCGGAAAATAGCTTGCCGAAAGTTGCTCACCGGTAAATTGCTCACGGACAATTCCTCGCTAAGAAAATTGCTCCTCAGGAAAATTGACCGTGCCGTTAATTGCTCTCCACATTTATTTTTAAATTAAATTAATTTATTTTTTACTTTATTTTTAACAGTTATTAGTTTTTTAAAAGTTATTTTTGCAGTTTTTTTTCGTGTATTTGAGGGTCGTAAAATCAAGTTACAGCGACAAAAGCAGGCATAATGGAAGCGCAATTTAATTATCTTTCTTTTGTTCCTACTTGCATATTTGTAGGTGCCTTGGTTCAAGTGGAGTAGAGGCACATGCACTCACATCATATGTTTTTAATGATGTAGATGATATATTATGAATAATAAATTTTAATAGCAATATATAATGGAAGTGTGATCAAACACGCAAGTGTAGGTGTCGTGCACGAATCCACACAGATGGAGAACAAATATTTTTGCATCGGTTACTTTATCTTTGATGTACAGATGTCCAGAATCCACAAGTTTCTCTTTCTTCTTTTCACTAAGAAAGAAGTGAAGTGGCATCGTTATTCTAGTGTATCTTATTAGAGCAGTGTTGTCATTTTTTGTTAACATTCATAGGCACTGACGTTTGCAATGAATACGAAGCAATAAGTTGCTCATAAGTAAGGTACTGTATATTACCTAGATAATTGTCCGTGAGCCATTTTTCGGGGAGCAATTTTCCGGTAATCCGGCTCAGGGTGTGCGATCTCAGGTTTTTCAAATTGATACCGATACCAATAGTTTTCTCGATGCCGAAATTTTTTTCGACACCGATTCTTTCTCGATAACAGATACTTTTAATAAGGCTTGCACCAATACCAACACTGGATCAGATCGGCTGCCGATACTTAATTGGATTGGATGGCAACTTAAGCAGAAATATCGTTAACTCTGGAACCGTTCGAGATTACTACATGCGGTTCGTGGCCTTTTGCTCAGGAAATCACCGAGTATCTTCCTAGCAATGTTTTAACTGTGGGTTACTATTGAAATTTTTAAAATTTTAACCCTTTTAGGCCGACGCCATTTTTTACATCTTTTGCTTAGAAAACCTATGGCCAAAACATGGCTGCCATGAACAAGTAGCATGCCTCATACAAATTGTAATAAAAAAACTAAGCGGTCTAGGAGTATAAATTTGCAGACGTAATAATTATATAGGAATATAAATTTGCAGACGTAATAATTATATTTTGAACGATCTCTGAAAGACCAATTTTTTGCTGTGAAGAAGGGAGGAGGCTTAGATGAGAGATGCCTTGTGCAGGTGCTAGGAGCTAAAGGAAGAGTCCACTATTACTACAGGGAGAGAAAAGGGGGCCAGTAAACATAGCAAGCAGTACTATCTTTATTCACATCATATAACTTTTAGGTAATTTTCGAAGAAAAACGACAATTTAAGTAGGCGTTAAACTCAACTTTCAAGATTTTAACTTTACAGCATTTTAGGGGGTGGGCTTTAGCTCCAACTGGGCTTTTAATACACGATTTACGGTAAAAAGATGATATTGAATTAATCAAAAATAAATAACTCAGAAATACACCTCTGATGTACGCAATTGGATTTTTTTTAACTGTGCCTAGAACTGAGCGGACTTGTTCCTTGTACGACGATATGTCGTCACTTAGGCCCCAAAGGGTTAATAATTATTGGACTTTTGCAGAAAACTACACCTTGATGAAAAATTGGAGGTACAATTTTGGATATCGTATCGGTAATTTTTAAAAAACCGGATCGTTATTGGACCGGTAAAGTAGGTATCGGTGCAGCCTTAGTTTTTAAAGAAAGCAAATGGAATGAATAAGGCAAAATGACTTCATCTATAGTAAACGTCCGTGGGACACATCTAAGGAAAGACACTGAAACTCCCAATTCTTGTGCTGCCACGTAAAGCTAGTTACCCCCGATGGTCTGGGTGAATAGGTGTAGTGAAGTACGTTTCGCTTAGGCCGATAGAGGGCATGAAGCAACCTGGGGTTATCACTTAGAAGATGCCCTGCAGGAATTCCATTCTGAATTTTGGCACTACAGTGAACTATAATTCATCTGAGTTTGGAAACAGATGTTATATCAGGTTTATTGTTATAAGCAATCACTTTTGCATGCATTGTTGCTTAATGAGCCTCAAAAACAGCATTGTTATAACAGGTTTATTGTTGTAATAAGTATTGTTATAACGGGGTTTAACTGTACTAGGAAATTGTTTAGCTCGACTAGCTTAAGAATGACCCGCTCTTTCCCATTCTTTTTTGGCATGAGAAAAATCTGCAAAAGGAACTTCACCTTTACCTGTGGAATGGTGGCTATGGTACCCAACCTAGCAAGACAACTTATTTCCGTCGCAGACACATTGCAGCCTACGTTGGATTGGGTCAGAAGTAGGGATCGACCGAGTCCGGATATATCCGGATCCGGCTATTGTATTGAGCCGGATACCGGTTGCAACACAACCAAAACATCGTCGCCGTCAGTCGTCGTAAACATGTTGCTTGCCTCGGTAAAATAAATCTTAACTAAGCGATCTACGGGTATAAAAAAATTGCAGACGTAATAATTACAGTGTAAATTATTGCACAAAAATATACTTGGGGGGACAATCGTATTAGGTTTTCATAACTTAAAAAAAATAGTTGAAGTTCGACTACGTAAATCCGCTTTACGAAAATATTCACCTTCCGTTGCAGTACATGGGAGACCTTGAAATGATTACGTCCTCTGGTTATTCATCCAGTACAGCGTTGTTTACGACTTCCGACATCCTTTTTTAAAGTTTTTAATACCGTAGAAGCAGTTAAAGTTGTTTTATTACCTAATTTACATTCACTATCGTTGAAAGCAATCAGTTTAGGCCGCAATCGCGCACCCACTTCCAGCCGGCTGTCCGCGAAGAGACGCGCACCTGCTAGCGCCAATGGCTGTGACCCTGACTCGCTTCGCGTGACGTCACTTGTGACTGGCCCCCGCCGCGATGAGTGATCACGTGCTATACCACAGCCACCTACAGTAAAGGCCGTATCATCTTTGCCTCCAACAATGCTCAGCAAAACGGCGAATCAAATAACGACGCGGCAAGTTTGCCAATTGGAGTCATCTTTTGACAGAGTTTGGAACCCTGGTCGGTTAGTTTGAAATTTCGCCGCTTGGTGTACAGATGGCAGCACCTAGCAAACTTGCGCTTCCTTCTATGTCAATGGTTGATTTTACTTGCCTAATTTGTCTTGATCTGATCTAAACAACTTTATTTCGTTTTTGTGTGTGAATTACCCGGTATCCGGTACCGGCCCAGATCCGGCACCTAGATCCAGAACCAGTCCGGGACTGACATGAAATTATCCGGAACAGACCCGGATCCGGCAAAACGGTATCCGATCGATCCCTAGTCAGAAGATATGGTGCGGTCTTTCGTGGGAAGTCTGAACCCAGCGGCGGCCTTGAGGGCACAAGGGCTTGCCCCAATTTGCCCTCCATTTTCTCAGGCATATGCATATGCATAGGCATATGCTATATGCAATTTTCTTACTCCGATTATGTCATTGGCCATACCAGTAGTAAAGCCCCACCTCCTTTCTGGTTGGAGCGATCATACGGAGAGGTCTTTCCTTTTTACCTGGAACTGTATTGTTGACCCCCTTGTTGTCTACTAGATTCCTGAAAAGGCCGCTGGCGCTTTGGTGTAGATGACCCCATTACCTCTATTAGTGTTTTCCTCCTCGCTGGCCCTCTTTAATATGTCTTTAAAATTATTCCCTCATAGTTGGGTGAAGGAGGATAGCGATTCCGTTAGAGCTGGGTTGACATTTGTTTTTACGCCTTCAAGAACATTAAAACTCCTCGTGTTAGTGAAAACTAGGTTTGTTGTGCTTGCTGCCTGAACCCCTAGTTCCAAATGGCGACGTGCTAGCAGAAGATGGTCGTTTTTTTCGGTCTTGTATTCCTCTTTTAGTAGCTCAAGGCAGTGCAACAGGTATATTTCCGTACCTTTTGCCGTAGTTGGAGCGTCAACGCAGCTTTTCAATTGAAGACCTCAAGGGGAAAAGGTTGGCTGAATCTCAATAGTCGACAATGAGGGGAGTTGTTTTTCACAAAATATCACTTGATAAAAATTATTGCTATCTCCATCTTCAATAGAACAGGAAGAAATGCTCGATCACGACTGCGGCGTCGCCTAATGGGCGATTGGGGCCAAGATGACCTGCGGTGACAATGGTGTCGGAAAGACTATCAACAGCGGCTTGGTCGAAATCGCTAGGTCCGGCTGAGCAATCGGGTACGACTGTAACTATCTTGTTAGTGCTTTGCCCGTAGAAAAGAACATCCACTTTATTAGAGAGCACATCCACAGATTTGTAGTACATGAATACACAGGGTGCTTCTAATCCAGGTAACAGCTTTCTACTAAGAAAAGATTTTTCAGCGAGACTCTCAAGCCGATGGGAGAGAGGACCTGCTGCATGTAGTAGGCCCATCTCATCCAGTGAGCCAGAAGCATCCAGTAGGCCCGACGCACGCAGTGGGCACGCCGAGCGCCGGTTTCGAATCACGATGTCCAAAACAATGTAGTTACAACCTCTACAAATTCTCTTAGTGCCTGATGAAGACGGACGAATACTGTCTGTTGAAAATTCGCAAGAATCTGGTGAGATTCCTGTATTCTGAAATTGTGCGTTAAATTCAGGACTGAGATTTGTAGTAAAACGTCAAGCGGTGTTCTTAGACTAAGCCTCGGCCGATACCTACTTTGGCCAATCCGATCCAGTCCGGATGCCGATACTTCAGTGCATTACTTCCAGTAAAGTTAATGTTTCTTTCATATTCAGATACAAAATTTGATGACAAATTCAGAATTTCAAAGCTCTATGACCAAGCATCTTGCAGTAAACTCCTTTTTTTGGAACCTGTTATTGGTTTTTATTAAATAATTTGAGAACGACTGAAGCTATCGCTCTGAAATTATCACCATTGGAAAGCTCTCGAAAGTACTGTTAAAATGGTGTATTGGAACATCAAAAACGGACAATTTTTGGCAAAGATATCGCAAAAACCGATATTTGACCAAAACAGTTAGCCGACACCGATCTGACACCGATACCACTTGTATCCGTGCCAATATCGATGCCAATACCGGTATCGGCCGAGCCTTATCTTAGACGTATTGTCGTCAACCACACCTTTGTTTGTGTCAGTGTTTACGTTTTGTATACGCTTATATTTCAAAGTAAAGGATATTTAGCATTCCAATATCCTTGCAAATTTTCGACAGTAAGGTTTTTCTGGAGTTGGAGGGGCGCAGAACTACTGTCTTCTTCAGGCTACCACATCGCCGCTTACTTCGTCGTGATCGTTCGTTTGCTATCGTTCGTTGGAATGCGGCGCGAGGCTGTAGCCTCCGCAACTTGCTGGCCAGTACACCACTTCTCCCGCAGCAACTTACTAAACTCTCCTCTCAGTAGGAACTGAATGTTTGGGTTTGAATGCCCCTGGATATACATCAGCACAGCCTTCTGTTGAGTTTCCTTGTGGACTCGCATTTTCAAAGTAAGAGATGTGAAAAAAATGTCACAAAGTTTTTATCAGTACGGGAGCCACCCGCCTCCTTGTGAGATCTGGCATGACTGCCGCCATCTTTGTTGTTAACAGTTGTATCATCCCGTGTCATGATAGAACAGTGATCCTCAGGTAGAGATGAGCCATTACCTGTCTCCTGAATTCCAATGGGCTGCGACCTATTACTGATGTCTACCGTAGAATGCTTAGTTTTAATGGAATCACTCGAACCGGAAGATGACGAATGGTTCGATCTGCTTCTTCTGACTGTCCTTCTTGGTAATTTGTGTCTTTTTTTGATAATCGCTGCAAGGAATCACGATCTGTTAACAGCATCCGTCTTGTGTCTAGAGTCATTGAAAACGGAGCAGAAAAAGCGTCCTTGGTCAATGACTCGCAGAATTTGGTCATTGTTCAACCGAATGTCATGGTAAAATTTTGAGGAAATACTACTTCAAAAGAAACTCCAACAGTTGTGGAGTAAATTTTACCATGAATTTAGAGCTTCAAATTAAAAAACCATACAGCATATTCAGCTTAAAGGTATTCTAGAACGTGTTAATGCTAGATTTGAAGCTTTAAAGAAGGAAAACTCCCATCCTACAACTGTGATTTCTCCCTCAACTTTATTGAATCCTCCAGTTCCTGAGAAACTCCCCGTAATCCCGGTGTTTCCCGTGAATGCTTCGTTTATGCAGATAGGAAAAGAATACTCTTCTCCCAGAGATGATTATTTTACTCTTGCCAAGCCTGCCGATGATCAGCTTGTGATTTCCACATCGGATTCTGATGAGCCGTTTCTTACTATCTGCAAAATACTAACCTTCAGTATGTGCTTAAATCACTTTGATTTGGCTATTTGATGCCCGATGCAATTTAAAACTCACCTCGTTTTAAATCTCCAGAAGATTAGTTTAGCTAATCCTCCCTAGGGTAGCTAGTGGCACTTCCCTTATATTCTGGGTTTAGTACGCTGATTATCATTTCACTTCAGGCATCCGTGTAGGACACACGGACGCTCTGTTTGCTATTTGTTTAGCGAAATACGCCAAGAAAACGCCCAACACGCCACCAAGATGACGGTTGCTTTAAAGCTTTGTGGAATCGTGGCCAAAGGCAGCGTTTTTCCGTTTTTCGCTTGCAAGAAGACCCCACAGGACTTTCACCCAGCGTGCAGAAATAGCAGTGAATCTAATTTGTGGATGTCCGAAGACGTGCTGGAAGACACATTTTATTGTACGAGAAGTATTTTTTTGAAGTTTATTGTCATGCCTTAACTAACCTGAATGCGTTAGGCCTAAAGATTTGTACGATCTCTTAAATCGTCCTTCTTGTTGACCAGGAAAGAAAGAGTGTAGGATAAATCCTACAAAGCCGGGGGGGGGGGGGGGGGGGGGCGACGTATGCTTCCTTAAATCTGCCACTGCTCTTTCGTGGACTTATTCCTGAGCACGGGCTACATCTGGACGTGGCCCGTAAGCCGAAAGAAACAAAGCCCGGTGAAAGCCTTCGGCTAAACCTTGACACCCAGTATCTATAGATACATCTCTCCCTATCGTCGGTCGCCTCGCTTTTCCCCCGGCTTGGTGACAAATAACGTTCAACTCGCAGCGCAGGTCCTGCCAGTCGTCAGTTGCGGTTTTCGTCCAACTTTCACTTCTGCACCAGCGATCATTACTCTGCCATTCTGGGACTTCGCATATCCCATATCCTGTCGCCTTTCATCCTCTTCCTAAAAGGTGCAATAAAAGAATGTCTCCATCTCCTTCGTCCCGAGTTCTAAAGTTTAATCTTCCTCTGTCTGAAGGAAACAGGAGGGGGACAGGGTCTTCAACCTGAAACCCCTCATTCAAGAGAAATTTACACTTCAAGATGAAAACAGTAGGTCCAATCCGCCAGTCTCTAAAACTTGGTGCGTGGACTATTTCCATCGACCTCGAAGGTGCATATCTTTACGCCCCGGTTCACGCTTCTGTTCACCACCTCTTTCGGTTTCTCTGTAACAACTAGGTTTTCGAATGCCAATGTCTACCTTTCAGCCTCAACGCAGCGCCCTGATTTTTCACGCTTCTGCTCAGGCCAGTTCTGGCTGCTCTACATCAACACCAGGTCTCTGCAAGCGCATTTTTAGACGACTGGCTCTTCCAGAATCAGGACCCCACCATACTTCTTCGAAACCGCGATTCCACCACGTCTCTTATTTCTCAATTAGGCTTTGGCGTCAATCTCTCTTTAAGTCGCGCCTTACTCCAGCTCAGTCTTTCGTTTTTCTTGGTGTCGTTTTCTATCTAGTGACAGCGACAATAATGCCGTCTCCAGACAGTATCACACGTCTTCTTTCGACATTACGCTCGTTTCATCATTCCTCTCACCACACACTGTCAGAACTCAATTCATTATAAGCAAAGTGGATTCTCTGGCAAATCTGGTTGCTTATGGGCGGTGGATGACCCAATCGTTTCATCGCTTTTGTATCGATGCGTGGGAAAAATCCTCCCATCCAGACGTCACCTGTCGTCCCACGGAATCTGCCTTTCCAGTCGATGCTCTTCTGTGTCTTGTGGTCTCTCAGACAGTTCCATTGCATGAGCCCCAACCAGATCTCCTTCTTCTGAAACATGTCTTCCTGGAAGGATGAGGGGCACGTGTCACTCATCACTAGACCTCCGGGTTATGGACTGCCCACGACCACAATCGCATCAACGTCTTCGAACTGAAGGCTGTCTGCTCCACTTTCGGGACCTGGTCTTAGAAAAGATAGTTCAAGTCCAAGCAGACAATACCACTGCCGTCGCCTACCTATGAAAGGAGGGAGGGACGAGATCCCGCCAGATTATCGAAATCTTGTCTGTGATTTTTCGTCCTGCATGAGTGAATACAACGATTCTGTCTGTACATTCCCGGCATTCGAAGTGTCATCGCAGATTCCCTCTCTACTTGCAAGCTTCCTACAGGAGGACGAACTCTAAAGATTTCCGTCTGCAGACCTCTCCACCACATGGTGCACCCCGCTCATCGGCCTGTTTTCCACGAAGGCACAATAGCAGACTTCCCCACTTACCTGCTTTGTCAGCCCAATTCCTGACGATCAAGCGTGTGTAATAGACACACTCACTCTGTCGTGGAAGAACCTTTTCGCCTATCTCTTCCCACTGCTCCACCTTCTTCCTCACTTCCTGCTGAAGATCGAGCCATCTTTCTGCTGGTGGCCCTGAATTGGCCAGCAGCGGCTTGATTCCCTCAGTTGGTAGAACTTCTCATCGACGGCCCGCGAAAGCTTCCAGACATTGCAGATCTCCTGTCGCAACTATAAGGAACTTGGTTCCGCCACTCCCTCAGCTCCCTTCAACTTCACGACTGGTTACTAACCTTCGATTTATGCAGCAGGCAGGAGTTCTTGAACATAATGTTCGCATTGCGAGCAAAGCCATTTGCTCTTCAACCAACAGGATCTACGACAGTTACTGACAACGATGGTTTCGTTGGTGTTACACGAACTGATCTTTTGAACCGATCTTTTAAAGGAAGGCCTCAAAGATTCTACCATTCTAGTCTATCGTTCTGCTTTGAACTCTTGTCTTTAAAGCACCAGGAAAGACAGCCTCCTTGACGAATTCCGTATCTCGACTATCGTCGAATCTTTCGAAGTTAAACAGCTCGCAACTCGCCGCATCTTTCCACACTGGAACATGTGTCGTTTTAAGCTCCCTTATGAAGGCTCCAGACGACCTTCTAGGAAACTGTCACCTCAACGTGCTAACCCGAAAGACGGTCGTCTTGATTACTTCTGCGGCCAGCTTGCAGTGCAGCAAAGTACAGGGTCTTTTCGTCGATCCTTCTTACTACTCCTTCGCTCGCAAACATTCTGCAATTTCGCTAACACCAAGAGCCTCCTTTCAGGCAAAAACCCAGAAGCCTTATGATTCTCCTCAATCATTCCTTCGCTTACTTATATTCTTGGGGATGAACCAGAACATTTCCTCTATGCGTTACGTGCCTTTCACTTCTACATTCAACGGACCGACAACAGTGAGTTGCAAAAGGGCCACACTCAGCTTTTCCTTCCTTTCGTCAGAGATTTTGGTATGACTTCTGCTGGGATGATCGCTTCATGGATCAAGAATGTCGTCGTTAACGCCTATGAAGATTTGGACATCTGCTGTGCAGAGAACAACAGAGGGTCACGGCCACAAATTGCGAGGCATCTCCACATCCTGTGCCTTTCACAACAACATACCAGTCTCTGAAATACTTGAAGGGGCATCATGGAAGAATGCTTTCGTCTTCACATCCCATAACCTGTGTGATGTGGCCACACAGGCAAATGGGCTTCATCCTCTAGGACCCATATTCGCTGCCAGGCATGTTACCCAACCCCCTTAAGCACCGTGCAGAATCCACCTTTGTTGTTCCCGTTTGCTGAATAAATCTTCAGGTTCATTCCATCCTGTTAAATTTTATTTCACGTTTCTGCTGTGCGAAGTCTTATTATTTTGGGGGTGCCAGCTCGTAACCCTGGGGTACTCGTCAGGTAGTGCCCATCGCCAGTTCAGATGAGCAATGCTAAAATTGTAGGTAATGTATATTTTCGGTGGTAACTAGAAACATTAAAATGCTGGTGCAACAGGCTGATTTTTGTTTCTATTGCCTAACCGAAAATATATATTAACTATACCCACCCTGTCTCCCCTCTTAAGTTGCCACCTGTCGCTTGAGGGGAACGAAAGATAACGCGCAGTCGTGCCTCGATGCTTTTATAGGAGTGAGATTGACGCATGCTTACTGGGTTACCGGGGTGGCAGGCATAGGCCTATAAGTTTCTTCTCATGGAAAAAGCTTTTGAGAACAAGAGTTCTAAAACTATAGGTAATGGTTATTTCGGTTAAACAATAGAAATAAAAATCAGCCTGTTGCACCTGGCATTTTAATGCTTTTACAGCGCACTTGACGTTTTTTATTTGTAATGAATATATATATTTCGTTTGCACCAAGCGATAGGGGAGGCGCTGTTTTGATTGCAAAGAATCATAAGTGAAAGCAGTCAATGTGACAACCAACCCAAATGCAGTTTATTAATGCGACATGCGCGCATGTTTATTCTTTTCCACGGCATCAGTGAAAAAGGGAGAGTATGTTCAATTTTGGCATAGTAGCAATGAAAAGGACAAGCATATTCATTCTTTGCACAGGTGCAATGCAAAAGGGGGAGCGGCCGACAGTGTGAAGGGTAATGTCGATTAGTAGTAACAGACAGTTTCAATCGGTTACAAACGAAATATTACGGCTTATTGTTGACGGAAAACCGGTCAATCAAACTCTAGGCCCTCGACAGTGTGACAACATCGCGTCTTCAGGGTTCGTACACAGCCTTGAATTCCTTGAAAAGCCTTAAATTTTAAAATCAAAAATTAAAGTCTTGAAAAGCCTTGAAAATTTGAATTTTTTATTTGTAAGAGCCTTGAAATGGCCTTAAATTTTGTTAGCGTACTATGTTTGATGAAATACAGTCAATTTATGTTTAATTCTTTAATTAAAATTTAACAAATAGTTCGTCAGCCTAATGCTTATCTTCTGTTAACGATACGACGTGCCTTCGTTCGTATTCGCATGTAAGTGCGGTATGGGAAAGGCAACTTGTTTCGCAATGGGGGCAAAATAAATAACTTTAAAACGAATTTTTATTCAATTATAGAGTATAGGCTAGCAAAAATATTGAATTTATTTTAAGGTAATTTTTAACAATTTGGTGTGCAAAACGGCCTTGAAATTGGCTTTGAGTTGGCCTTGAAAAGCCTTGAAAAGGCCTTAAAAATGGTTTCATCTCTGTTGTACGAACCCTGCGTCCTACTAGACGCCACAAGCACACAACACCAACAACAACTAGACTAGCGTGTGTGAACGTCGGGACCAGCTAGTTAACTTTACACAAACATTCCACTTTTTCAGAATTAGAATTGCATTTAGATCTAGAAAAGTGGCCTTATTCACACTTTTTTTCAAAAGCTGGTAAAAAAAATGGACTCAAAAAAATCGTGTTGTGTATTTTTTTGATGACCATCCTGTATACTATCGTCCATCACCAGAACAACATCTATTTTGCTATTGAGCATTTGTTGGTAAACCGTGGCTTGTTGCTAACATTGTCTCGCTTGGATATTTGTTTAATACTCTCAGTGACACTCTGCCTAAATAGGTATGGTTTGGACTTAAATTTAGAATGCCTAAAGCTATTTATAACTATGCTAACTGAATGAAGTCTGACCCTCGCTCCTCTCAAAGAACCTAGTTGACGTGGTTTTAATGGATCTTGACATTAGGATTTGCATTCAAGGAAAGTGTGCATGTTGCACCAAGTAAAATCATTATTAAACTTAGTTAGCTTTGCAAAGTAAACCACCAAAAGCCATGAGATGACACTGACTAGCTGTTGTGCTCCTCATGCCATGTTGTGGAGCTACAGAATGCATCTGGCTGAAGCAAGCCTTGGATTTTTGCCGTCAAAGCTTCTGTACTGAAAGGTAGAGTGCAGCATTCGCTGTCAACACTGACAGTTGGTGAATTAACTTTTTGTTATTGCTATCTTCTCAATTAAAAAAAAAATGTCTAGCGCTCTAAATGATCATTTGATATAAAATCCATTGAAAGAAAAGTGTAGCATTAGCTAATTTTTTTTACCTAAACAAAATTAGCAGTCCAGTTCGACCCAGTGCAGTGACACGTATGTAAACTGAGCGGTTTTTTTTATTATTATTTATAAATCAATCAATAATCATTTAAAAAAGATTTCTGCCAAGGATTTTCTATCTTTTTTTGTTCCTAGTATACTGTATTGACTTATGTTATTCGACTTGACTGTTAATTTATGGTGGCATGATAATGAACATATTTCTGTTTTGAGAGTATATTTCTACAATGAGAGTATTTCTGGTTTTAAAACTAACAGTATTAATAGAATCGCAAGTTTCAGTATGTTAAGTAAGGAAGGAGTAAATTTTAGAACCTAAATAAATTAAAAATTTAATTTCATGTAATAAGTTAATAAATTATTCTTAAGGTGGTTTGTTAACTATAGGCTCTTTGATTTAAAAAGTATGAATGAGTAAATGTAGATCTACACGCAGTATGGAATGATTGGACGCAACAAACAGTTATAGCAAACGGCGCCTAGACCACATACGGCTCCTAGACGGAGTAGACCATATACGGCACCTAAACCACAATGCTATTGCATTACTCTCCAAGGATTACATTGCTACTAGCGGAATTAAACATGCTTCTGGACTGAAAAATATATTCAAGTAAAATATTTGTCATTTTGAGAATACAATATTGTACTGACGAAGACAGTTGGGAGACGTACTTCATCATCCTCCAGGCAAACTGTCGAAAATTGGCGGAAAATTGACAGATTTTTTTCCCGTTGTGCGATTGTGCATATTTATTTTGGTGCTACAATATTGTACTGATATGATGAACCAAATTTTGTAAAATATGTCAAGTTTTTTTTATTAATGTGTCCATATAATTAACTTTAATTATTGATGGGTTTAAAATTTGCTATTTTCAAAGTCGTACTTAACTAACATTGCTCAGCTAATTTTCGATGAACTTATCTTCCACTTGAAGTTGTAATAAGTGTAGAGCAACCTATTTGTCTTCATCAGACTTGTCTGTGTAGTCAGAAGTCTTGTTCCTAAATTTGATCGTTTGTTTGCTACTTTTGATTTTGAAATTCCCACTGCCCACTGAACGTGTTGCTCTACACTTATATTAGAATGACAAGTGGAAGATATGTTCGTTGAAAATTAGCTGAGCAAAGCTAGCTGCGCAAGCAGAACTTTGAAATTAGCATATTTTTAATCCATCATGATCGACAACTTTCTAAGTAGATTGCCAATTTCTCATTAACTCTAATGAAGGTAATCACTTAAGAATTGCTATGATAGAGGAAGTGTCAAAACATTTTTTTTTTTTTAGAGATAAATCATTCTACAAAAGTAATGAAGAAATGCAATACCTCGGGAAATAGTCATTTAAAAATATTTTTTGGGGTTCAAGGCAGTCAACAATGGAGTGCCGTGGGCCAAATCGAAATTCAAAAACCGCTTAATGTGGCACATTGTGGTTATATGATAGTCTTTTAGTTTCTTTCAATTGATATTTTAGTGTGACGGCTGTTGTAGTTTGGGGGAAGAATTAATTCTTAATCGTGTAGGTACCCAAGCTTGTAAGTAGTGAAGAGATTCTTTCGTGTTACGTTTTATGATTGTGCACATTTCGCGACAAAATTTCTTGTTCTCTGTGCTCATTCTAATGTCGAAGCCAGCACTGTTTGTGTTACCGCTAGTCTTACTTAAACCATTATTTTTTAACCTTATCAAAATGATTTTTTTGTAGTACTATTTCGATGCATCTGAAGCAGAAGCTTGGATGAGTGAACAGGAGCTGTACATGATGGTGGAGGAACGAGGGAAAGATGAAATAAGTGCTCAGAACATGATGAAGAAGCATGAAACATTAGAAAATGCAGTGGAGGACTACGCAGATGTTGTTCGACAACTGGGAGAAACTGCCAAAGAACTCATTGCGGAGGGTCACCCCGATAGGTAGTGGATGTGAAGTTAATTATGCAGTTTTCACTTTAAGCGTTATCTTAAGTTTGTTTTATCTTTTATTTTACAGTGAACAAATAGCAGTTCGCCAGTCACAGGTCGATAAATTGTATGCGGGTCTGAAAGATCTTGCATTGGAGCGCCGAGGAAAATTGGATGAGGCGCTGAAATTGTTCATGCTTAATCGCGAAGTAGATGATCTTGAACAATGGATTGCAGAACGGGAAGTGGTTGCTGGATCTCATGAACTTGGACAAGATTACGACCATGTCACTGTTAGTAACGAATAAAAGCTATTTGTATAGTGTTTTCAGATTTGGCAGCAAGCTATAAAATCTGGTTCACTGTTCATTTTCTGGAATTTCAGATGTTACGCGATAGGTTCAAGGAATTTGCTCGCGACACTCAAAATATTGGCACAGAGCGTGTGTCTGCTGTTAACGACATTGCTGACCAACTGATTGCTGCTGGCCATTCTGACGCTGCAACTATTGCGGAGTGGAAAGACGGACTGAATGAGGCTTGGGCCGATCTTCTCGAACTTATTGAGACGAGGAAGCAAATGTTAGATGCTTCGTGGGAACTTCACAGATTTTTCCATGATTGCAAAGATGTTTTGGGTAGAATATTGGTATGTGATCACCTAAGATCTATTTTTTTTGTGCTCTGATAATGTGGAGAATACTGTAGCTTTTACATTAATTTTTTATTGTTATGTTTTACTTACATTAGGAGAAGCAAAACTCGATGTCAGACGAATTGGGACGTGATGCCGGTAGCGTCAGTGCACTGCAGAGAAAACATGGAAACTTTGAACATGATTTGTTGACCTTAAGTTCACAGGTGTGTACTTAAATGTGTTTTATTGCATTGATTGCAGTCATATGTGGCCCCCTTTTGAATTTATTTCTGTTTAAGGTCCAACAAGTTCAAGAGGATTCTGCCAAGTTGCAAACAGCATATGCTGGCGACAGAGCTCGAGAAATTGTTGGTCGAGAAGGTGAAGTGGTGAATGCATGGATGAATCTTCAACAGATGTGTGATGGGCGTAGACTGAAGCTTGCAGATACCGGTGATTTGTTCAAATTCTTCAACATGGTCCGCACCTTAATGTTGTGGATGGACGATATTATTCGACAAATGAACACCAGTGAAAAGCCCAGGTAGCCATTTGTCCTTTATAACTGAATTCGTGTTAACTATGACTGCACATGGGAATACCAATTAGGTCATGTGTTGATTAACTGTAGAACAAGCTGCTTTGAAATAGGTTTTAATGTTATGGTTCTCATTTGCTTTCTAGGGATGTTTCTGGTGTTGAATTACTCATGAATAATCACCAAAGTCTAAAAGCAGAAGTTGATGCAAGGGAGGATAACTTTACAGCATGCTTTAATCTCGGCAAAGAATTGTTAGCGCGCAACCACTACGCTTCTAATGAGGTGGGTACACTTTTTGTATCCCATGAGTAGGAAGGTCTTTTGGTGGTTTAGTTTATTTTCGTTAAGGTACCCTTGTGCATCAACTTATATTTTTTAATTTGACACTTCTTTTAAGATCAAAGAGAAGCTTGTTTCGTTAACAAACCAGAGGAATGGCATGCTTCATCGGTGGGATGAACGGTGGGAACATCTGCAGTTAAGTAAGTTTCTCTTAAAGTGTATCTATCTGATCATTTCTGAGAAAGGGTTAGTGTTATTGAATGCATGTCACAAGTTGGGATGTTGCGTTACTTCCTAAACCTGTTCGTCTGTGAAGATCGTGCAGTTTTAGCCATAGTTACTTCCTACCATATTAAACTTTGAAGCAGTATGAACGTATACACATGTCCAAAAAAAAATCATCCCAAACCCAGTAACGACGTGTATACACATCATCACTTTATATGACGTCTATATATACGTCGAAGCTTTGAAGGGAAACTGCGGGTCGAAAACACAATATGTTGTGCATATCTCTGTAAAAATGAAAAGTTGTTACCGATGTCTATAATTTTATAAAAACCACTTTAGATGAGTGTAGACTCACTAAAATTGCAAAAATATCATTCTCATTCTATTTTTGATAGCGGTCGAACCATTTGATTGGGCGCCGCCATCTTGGATTTGTTGAAAAGCTGGAGTTCCTCTATATACAGGCCTCTTAACATATTTTCTCGGTGCCCATTTGGCATTGGCCATTCAGGTGTATTGTAATTAAAGATCGTGTTCCCTCATTGGCCAGTTGGCACCACGTGGCTGATTTCTCGTGCTATCATTGGCTGATAACGTGATTTCAACATGGTTGTCGCCGCTTGGTTCGGATTTCACGTGAGTGCTTGTGTTTTAGTTTGTCGTTGAAAGAAAGATGATGTTTCACAGCATTAAAAATTAAAACAGTAGCCACGATGCCCAACTAAAAGGGAAAAGGAGCCTATAAACTTTCATACTACAGTAAATCCCTGTTATAACGAAATGAACGGGAACCTCCCAAAATGTCCGTTATATCCGGTTGTAACGAAAAATGTTGTTATTAAAAAAACGCTGTATAACTGCAGTGGTAGTGTAACGAATGCTAAGGGGTGGGGGAAATTTGTACTTTATATCTGGAGTTTGTCATAAGAGAAATTCAAAGAAAAAAAAATTGGGGTGGGGGGGGAAGGGCGGACTGTTCATTGCAAGACGAACTAAAGAAATATAAACGAAAAATTGCAAAATATATTGCATTAGGCCACAAATCATCATGTACAGTAGTTTTAACATAGGCCTACCTAAATAGGCCCAACACTTCTCCAGCGTCTACGCGACATGTTACTACGGGGCTAATTCATCCTTTACTTGCCTGAAATCCTTTCGTGGCCACACAAAACAAAAAAAATAATTTGCCTTTTTTTTAAATCTTTAAAATCTTCTTTTATAGGAGAATCGGTGCTGTCACTGGCATATTTCTGGCACGAACATCTGCAAATCTTTTAACGATCTTTTAAATTGTAATGAGCAAACTACGGGGAAATTTCTTTGTCTGCCACTACCTTAGCTTTCTGTTGTCGACGAAGAGATTGAGAAAGATATATACAGCATCAACCGCTTTTATGATCGCCACCTTGGACTCTAACGTTAACGCTGCACGTTTTTCCGACATCGCTATTTTCTTACTACCTGCAAATACTTACTTCAGTAATTATGCTTAAAATCATCATTTTACGCTATCACTGCTCATTTATCAACTAAAAAACTCCCTTTTTTTAGCTTGTATCCAAACTTTCTCTCCTCTCCCGCCAGGGGCGCTGCTACTCCTAACTAGGAGGCCGCCATCTTGTTTGTTCCCCTCATCACATTTTGAGCACGTTGTTAGGGTAGGACGTGTTCGGCATCGCTGCCTTTGTTTTCTTGTTTGGAAGCAAAGTTATCAACTTTTCTGGGCAGAATTATGACCACGATAGAAGAATCAAACGATCTATTACGTGGGAGACTCAATTCGAAGAAATTTGATGCGTGTAGCTGCAAGAAACAGTCAAGAGATTTTCACCCTCTTTGCCGTGAGTGCAAGCCCTGAAACTTCGTCACCAAAGTATGTGAACTGTGCGATTTGCATCATCGTTCAACTATGAAGGACATTTTAAATACGTGGAAGAAATCGGATCAGAAAGCAGATCAAAGGGCCAGGGCAGCAACGGCAGGTTTGGTTGATGACGAAACGGCTGCAGCTTGTCAACCGGAGGGAGAAGATAAGATGGCGTCAACAAACGAAAATGACTTTGCTGAAGTTCACGAAAGTGTGGTGGTGTGGGATGATGCAAAGTTGTTTGATGATGGAGTAGGACAGGTGCCGTTCTCAATTGAAGGGTTGCTGGCGTTGATGCAGACCACAGCCAACGTAATTTTTGATGTGAAAGCCACTTGTGTGGAGCAACGAATTACGGAAAAAAAAAAAAAAAGTTCGGCGCCCTAATGGCTGATATGCTTCACTTGTTGCAACCATTGTTAGCCAAAGAAGAAGAAAAATCATTGGATATTAGGAACCGATGTGTCTGTTGTGACGGACATCAAGTCGTGTCTGCGATGCAGTCGCCAGCTATGCAGGCGCCGTGCCGTCAGGAGGCGCCACGTGTCGGAGATGTTAAGACTGCGTCTAGATCAAGTCCGGCGGCTGTAGTGAAGAGCTCGGCGAAGAAAGGAAAATCGCGGGTCAGGAAATGACAGTACTCAAATGGCCGCTCCCGGTGTGGGAAATAGCGGTTCGTATGAGCACTTCAGCGAAAAATCACGCAAAACTGTAGGAGTAGTAAAGTCCAGTGAGGACAAATTTACGAAACTACTGGACATAATGAGTTTGTTTATGGCGTCAAACACCAGAAGAGCGTGAGCGTTTAATTTTTAAAAGAGTACCATTTAAAAAAAAAAAAAAAAAAAGACCACCTGTATCGTTCCTGCCGTAAATCTCCGAGAAAAGGATTAGGTTATAGGAACGATAGCACTAGTAAATAGCTATCTCTTCCCAGCCGTAAATCACCGAGAAAAGGTGTAGGTCGTAGGAACGAGAACGCTGGTAAATAGCTATATCGTCCCTGCCGTAAATCTCCGAGAAAAGGAGTAGGTAATAGGAACGAAAACACTAGTGAATGGTTTTCTCTTCCCAGCCGTAAATCACCGGGAAAAGGTGTAGGTCATGGGATTGAGACCAAGATGTATGCGTCTGTTGCCGGACTGTAGGTTGGCATGGGACACACCCTCGCGTCAAAAGTGTCGGGTCGTGTCGCCATCGTGTCGTGTCGTGTCGCCATCGTGTCGTCATCGTGTCGCCATCGTGTCGTCATCGTGTCGCCATCGTGTCGCCATCGTGTCGTGTCATGTCGCCATGGTGTCGCGTCGTGTCGCCATCGTGTCGTCATCGTGTCGCCTGCACAAACATAGTTCTTGTTGCCAGTGGTATGAGGTTAGTAAAATGGGGCTTTAGGAAGGTTCCCCCCCCCCCCCCCTTTTTGCCTTCGACTATCTTCTCTTCCTTGGGTCCGTAGGCTGAGTGGGGGGTGAAAATATGCCCCTTTGGGGTAGCGGCATGTGCAGGGGATTATGGTTCAAAACTTGGGTCTGTTGCACACCTGTCATGTTCTAAGCCTCTGCCACCGCGTGATCCGAAGAAGACACACGTGTTTCTTACTACCTGCAAATACTGATGCATACACATATGTTTTTCAAATCGGTCGGAAAATGCGCCCCGAATAAGAAGGGTTTCGGACCTACAAGGAAGCCGAATACGTAACTGAACTGTGTAGTATCGATTCGGTTCTCAAGACACCCCTCGTTCATTTAAACTCCTACTCAGCAATTGAAGAGGACGAGGTCATGTTGAGAGCAAGCTCTCAAGTAGGGCTTATTACTCGGCATCAGCTCCAGCTTTGAAGGCGATGGCATTGGTCAACCCGGAGCTCATGGAAAATAAAACAATTAGGGAATGTATGCATCTTCTTAAGCGAGCGTCTTCATGCCACAAAGATAGTTTAAGTTGGCAATGCCGTCTACTCATGAACAATGTCTTTCCTTGAATCTGCAACTGGGTTCCCGGCGGATGTAGTGGGCAAGTTGAGACTTTTGCCAGTTCAGGGTTCTGGAGACTTGCTTAATGGACAGTTATTTGTATTGGCCCCAGAACTCAAAGAAAAGGGTCGACCTGCCCAAACATTGGTCAGCACGAACCATGGAAGCTATCGAAGCAAGCCTATGTATGCAAAGATCCAACACCCAGCATCCGGACATTGGAATGATCCATATGAGGGAAAGAGTAGCAGCAAAAAGCCAGCGGACAAGTCAAAGGATCGTTCGCCCTTTCGTGACCATCCCCCCTCCTTGTCACGCGGGAAAGGACCAGGGAGTTACCAGCGTGGCCGAGAATCGTTCCGGGGAAGAGGCAAAAGACCTCCACGTCAGTGACTGGCCATGGTCAGGGCGCCCCCCCCCC